>ML809122.1:0-17718 GCA_009831015.1 Picea engelmannii | reverse complement strand
TGACCTGCATACATACAAGTATATCACAGGCTCCTGGCCTTCAACACTTAGGCTCCCCTGGCCTAACAAAACTCATAAGCCTACAACTTATTCAAAATTTGGCTCACCAGCCTATAGAACATATTTACAATTCTTTTGCATATGACATGATCTGTAACGGGGCTCGGCCTTGGGGACACTACACCTGCCATCTCTTCGAACCCTACACGTCCTTCCTCTGCCACCTCCTTCTCATCTACCGAGACCTTCCTCGCTCAACCAGTGTAGCGTTGAGCTATAGATTCACCAAATTTTTCTCTACAAGACAAGCGCTCATCTGTAACACGACATTTGTTGAATCTTGTAGCAAACAACACCATGTTATTAGTTGTCATATAAACCCTTGGCTCGACCTGAGCTAATCTCTTTCGCTAAAAAAATGCAGCGATACTATGCAGGAGAAAATATAAACCCTTGGCTGGCCTTTTCACAGAGAACCCTGCTGCCATCATAATTTTTTTTTTCATTTAATTGAGCGCTTTAGGGATTTGAAGCTCTTGAAGCTATGGAGGAGGATAACTACTAGGTGTTAGGGTTACAGTTAGGCCGAGAGGGTTCAAAACTTTCGGTGGCCGATATCTGCAAGGCCTACAGAGGTCGAGCCCTTGTCTGCCATCCCGACAAAAGGCCCGACGACCCCAATGCGGCGGCCCTCTTCCAGAAGATCCAGACAACCTACGAGCTTCTCACCGACGAGACCGCCTGCAAGGCATTTGATGAATTCGTGCGACTGAGGGATGAAAGGCTCAGCAAGGAACACCAGAGGGCCTCCGATGTCTCTTCGAAGCGCAGGAAAATGATGGATGAGCTCAATGAGCAGGAAAAGGACTTTGACACACAGAAGCAGAAGGAGGAGAAAAACAAGGCCGAGGAGGACAGAGCCACGAAGAAGCTCTGAGAGGAAATTTCCAGGATTCGAGCCAAGCACGCACCAAAATCCTTCAATTTTTTGCAGTCCTTTGCTGAGGCGACGAAGAAGGAGTCTAAGATGGTGAAAGCTACTTTTAATTCTTTGTCTGGATGTGGCGATTACAGTGCCGAGAGGCTTTGGGAAATATTCGAGCGTTTACACAGGCCTACGCCCCCACCAAAACCTGAGCAGCAACAACAAGAGGTCATTGTTTCAGAATGCTGCGTTGTTGAAGCACAGAAGCCCAATCCCATAGCCCCGCCTAGTTTTCTCACGAGCTCAGCTCAAGGGGTTGCTGACCCGTGGTGATGTCGAGCCAGGAAAGGTTCCCAGCCTCTTGGATCTTGGTTTGAATCCTAATTTTGGGCAGGATGGCAAGACTGTTGTTAATGCATCTCTTACTGGAGGTGAATCATAAGTTTTGAAAAGGTTAAAAAGGTTTTCCGTAGAATGTAGAGAGAAACCCAACAAGCTTGGTAAGGATGGCTCTAGAGAAAGTCTTTATGGTGCAAACTTCTCATGTAAGATTTCACCTTGGTTGGCCACCATCGTCTGGTCGATTTTCCATTTTGCAGTCGCAGATGCTGACTTGACTTTGTTGGGAAAGGGTCTGGCTAAACAACACGAATTCGAAGACAAGGTTATATGGATTACAGGAGTGAGCCAAGGGATTGGTAATTCATTTCTTTCTGGCTAGTCTCCCTTATCTCCTTGATTATGCGTACTGTTTTTTCTTAATTTTTTTTTTTTTTTTGAATGGGATAACTAATGCTGCATTCTAGCCTTCTCACAGGATTTTGGGGCTTTTAGTTATAAGAAAAGCAAAGTTTAAATATTCTAGCTATGAGCAAAACATAATTTTAACTATTTTGGGAGTCTTGCGCATTTTCATTTTTGTATTCAGAACATAAAGAAACCTTAATGCCCATGTTTGAAAATCTAGAGTGCCTTATTTTTTTTGAATCATTGATTGAGATTGACATTCTTGATTTCCACAGTAGACATAAGAAGTTCATCGTTATCTACTAACGACTCTTTAGAATGTAACTAATGATTTTCAAAGATGAGGGCTACTTCTTTCCTTTGAAATTGTGCGAGGGGATGGATTTTTTTTAGAACTTTGGTTGTAAACAATTTGGTTGAATAACAAACTTGGGTCCCTTGTACAAAAGTTAAAGATGTCATAATAATGGTATTAATATTTGGAAACTCATCGACAACTACCAAATATGATCTATTAGGGGTATTAATGTTTGAAAATTTGACTACAGCTGCTGGAAGTGATTCTCATTTCTTACAGGTTGACCTGATTGTACTTTTTTTTTTTAGGATTGTAGTTTAAGGTGTTCTGAGAAGTTTAAAAGAGGATTGAGTTTCTGTTACCTAATTGGGCCATAGGTCAAGTTGAATTTGTCAAGTTATTTTGTTCTTTTCTCAGTGGCATTTGCATATGGTGAAAGTGGAATCATTCAATGGATATGAAATCAAAACAATGGAATGAGATAGGATCCAGGCTTTGAAAGACGAGCATTCGAGTGTTTGATGTAGGGTGATTTCCATGGAGCTATTTTTACTATTATTACTATAATATTTTTGTGTTTGTTTGCAATTGTTGTTAGCTTTTACCTGGATTTCTTGGCCATTGTTCTCCCGAACCAAAATATATGAAAAAATCTAAAAAGTGAAGTCTTATAGTGTGAATATTAAATAGCCTTTCTATGGTTGGGCATATTATTTTGTGTTTGAGCTTTACATTAATTTTTTTTTATTTGTGTTAACATTTCTTGTGTTTGGTTTGCAGGTTAGGCGTAGCTGGAGTTAGAACTGGGAACTTGGCCCATAGACGCTCTGATACCAATTGTAGTGGCCAGTAAGAAAAATATCAACAAGCCTAGTAAAAATCCTTACAATTACGCATAACATTTCTAACATAGAATTTAGAATTTCTGAGTACGTAAATAATTTATTAACTTCAAATAAGAATATAAATTTCAGCAGAATTTAACATTTAACATTTAACTACAACATAAAATTAACTTAGCCAATTCACAAACAATTTACCTGGCTTTGATGCTAATTCGCCTTGTTGCCGTGTTGTTGCCTTCTTGCTGTGTAATGCACTGACCAACATTGCCCAAACCTACTATCCTCCCTGCCAACTAGGACAACTACCTAGCTCTAGGATATCATATAGATATACTGGCCCCTGTGCCCAAAACCTCCAGTAAACCGGTGCCTGTACTGATCCAATCTGACTCTGAAACTCAACTCCCCCTCTCTGTAAATCTAGGAGAGCCCCATCAAACAATCCCCAATCTCCCGTAGAATGATCATCCCTTGGTAAACCTCCTTCCCCTCCATATCCTTCCTTCACCGCCTCCTACATTTACTTCCTTACCCACCCATTTATTACCTTATCCCCTCATAATCAATTTCTTATCCCTTTATCTTCAATGTCTTATCCCTTCCCATGTACGTAAGTATTTAACAAATTAAGTTATAATTTATTATCCCTATTAATTTAATACCCATGTTAATGAATGTAACATGTAATTAATTAATCAATTAATTAATCAAATTGCAACCATTAATTAATTAATAATTATTTAATTAGTATCATTATACCAATCTTGTTTAATTAATACCATATCAAAACAATTAATCCCTTAATTAATTTTTACTTAATAATCCTTAAACATTTATTCAACTAGGGTTGTTACAGGAATTATTGAGGCTACATCAGCCTCAAGTCATATATCAATGGCCAACTCTAACCAATGTGTATACACTCAAAAGATTTATGGGTGGCATTAATTTCTCCAGGATATTGGTCTCCCATTTCTCCCAGCCAGCTCATCCATTGCATTAGTTAGAAAATCAAGCCAAATTCATATGGAATGTAGACGCACAACAACACTTTGAGAATTTAAAGAAATAAATATTATTTGGTCCAATTCTTCTCTTTCCAGAGTTGGAATGACCTTTTAAAATTGATACATGTGCCTCTTAGTTTTCTATTGGAGTGGTGCTTAAACAGGGAGGTCACCCAATGCCATACCACTCATAGACCCTTTTCTGTAGCCAAAATCAGTTACAATAACTATGAAAAAAAATTATACATATTGATGCAGGCTTTTCAGTAGTGGCACCATTACAACAGGTCTACACACTCTTCCACTGGATTCTCTCCATTCAATATCTATATTGGCTTCCAACCCCCTGCACTTGCATATATGCCTCTCATTTTGGCTCCGTCGGGATCAACACATCAACACTGAGAACAACAAGCTGACCATAGTTGTGTTCATAATTTATCACATAAACACACTCTAGTTGCAACTACCTTGCAAGCAACATCAAATCATGCCAAGCAACGTCATGACCAACATCATAATCCCTTGACATTCCAACTAGGGGACCAAATGTGGAAACAAATGGATAACCAACACTTCAAAGGACGTGATCACAAACGACATACCTTGGGGTATGGGCCCTATATGGTCTTGGAATGCATTGGAGATAATGTGTATCATTTGGACCTTCCAACACATTTGGGCATACATTATGTTCTCAACGTCAACAAATTAAAGTTGTTTGAGCTGCCATGCAAAGACACAATAACAATCCAACGTCCTCTATAAAATAATCCTGAATTTCAACCTCCTCTACTGGATGATAAAGATAGAAAAAAAAGGAACACGTGTCAACAACATCATGTTTCATACTTGGTAAGTAAACAGGTCCATACTCTAGTGCAGGGCAAGTGGATGACAATTGATACATTGCAGCGACAATTTGCTCAGTTGGTGGCAGAAGCAGGGACACTTCCGGATCTAAACAGGGAGGAATTAGGACACTAGGAAGGGAGTCCACCTTCCTTGGCAAAGTAATAGAATAGGATCATTATTCACTCATGAACTTATATTATAATTTAATCTCGCCAATCCGCTCCGCACACTTGAAATTTGGGAATTGGTTCGACATCTTGGATTTGAAAGTGGCTCCATTGAATGAGCATGTTATGGTATTTGAGTAGGATTTTTTCAATCTTTCCAAGGTAGTCCCAGTACCACATGAGAGTTTCTTGGTGTTTTTGGAAAAATCCAAAATGTTGAGGGTGCCTATTGTGACATGGAGGAAGTTGGGGTAGATGACTAGAGTGCCAACAATGAGGTTGGTTGAGGAAATAAATATACCCATAGATAGAACTCATGTAATTATATAGTAGGAGGATATGGTTTTAGGCATGCCATCGTTAGGTGCCAAGGTTGACATGAGCCAAGTAGAACACAATTTGATAGAAATGGAGGCTTTGACGAAGGAAGTCTTGGAAAAGGTTAAAAAATTTAGGAACTTACAAGATCAAAAGAAAGGAGTTGAAGGAAATATGGATATTCCACTAGAAATTATTATAGAGGTCATTGAACAAGAGATGCAGTAGGAGGCACCTACCTCCTGTAGAGATGTAGAAAAGAGGAGGAAGACTCGTCAGACAACTCACTCAGTGTAGAAAATCAAAGTGTTGGGTCCAAGTAGTGTATGGAGGCACTCACCTGATAGGACTTATATTTTAATGTAGAGGAAGTGGGAGATGGGGATAGATACTTTTTCTCTATGGGGGTATATGACCATGAGTTGATTGTGGAACGATTGGAAGAGTTGGGTTATACATCATGAGAAGTGAAGTTGGTTTTGATGTACCTGCATACAAAAAACAAGTTGGATACCATGTATTCCCATATCCTTGGTAGCTACTAGGCACCTTCTTATTGCTATTAAATTATGAGTTGACTCATTTCCTAGGAGTAGGAAGTGAGCTGATGGTAGAGTTAAATACTGATTTATTTAATTGGTGACCATTTGATTATCAACTAGGGGTTCATTTTGTATTTGCGAGATATTTCTACATTGTATGTGAAAAACTAAATGAATATTTATACCTTTCCGCAATAGTACTCTATTTTAATATATTTCGATATATAACATAGTAAATGAATGATCATTTTGTAACTCGTAAAAAAAAAACTGAAATCTGCATATCACACATTGACTGAAGGTAAATAATACACATAAATAAAGAAAACAATATAAATGAAATGAATTAAAATACATCTACTCTAATGGGTCATGGATCTCTCCTTCTATGAAACCAAGGGGGTCCTTTCTTGATGCCTATGAAGGATATTTCCATGCCCTTCTAACTTATAAATTACATTAATAAAAAGTGATTGAACTAAATTACGTTAAACTAAAAATAAAGAATAATTGAAATACAAATGAGAAAGAATGTTATTACTATCAAGAATGTCTCGAATACATTTGATCACCTTCTCCAATTCCAAACTGTAGCATTCTCCTCTTCAAGAATTTCTTTATAATTGATATGGCATTCTCTTTTATACAAAAAATTTCTTGAAACAAAAATAACAAATATTAAATATAGATCCACAAGGTTTTCAAGTGCTTACAACAATTTGCAAATAATTAACAACTCAAAACCAACTCATAAATGGTTCCAAGATCCTTGTTTATTAACTCATAATTGAAATCATGATATTTCCAAGATGGCTGATAATGCTCCTAGATCCATGGCATAACTGATTGCTGAAATATATCTTGGAAATTCAAAATATTAATTGTACGGATTTGGAGGAAGAACATATTACTATAGATATGGTAAATCAATTACATCTCTCAAAATACGGTTTGGGGTTGTTGAGATTTGTTGTGTAGGTGTCTATTTTTACCTAATGATGCATCATACCAAAAATATTGAAGATACAGTTTGTATATCTTCTGATATGGATATGCTACAAGTTTCAACTGAACCTGCAACAATAAACAAACTAGTATGTTTTTCAAAGGTGAATACAAATACGTTCTTTGTATAATGTTTACTTAAGAATTCTAATGAAATACTAACAAAATTCAAATGGAATACACTTTGAACCTAAATATCACATAGGAGCATTAACTGGACTAGTATAGGGTTATCAGTAAGCCAAAAGGGATTAAAAATAAGGAAAAAAGGATGTCAAAAACATGTAATTTTGTGACTCATCATTTCCTCCAAACTGAATATGTTGCATGTCATCATGAAACCCTGTACTATATTAATGCAACTAAATCCTTATGAACATGTGTGGTTAGCTATTCTTCCTCTGGAAAATTGGGAAGTAAGCTATCTCCATTTGATTCATAAAATATCTACTTAAAACCCTGAAGTGAAAATACTGCTTGAGTTACAATTGAGATTCCTATGGTTGGTTCTTTTGTAACAACCACAGGTTTTGTAAGTGTTGGTTCTTTTGTGACAACACTTATCTCCTAAAATTGTTCTTCTCTACTCCAATAAGATATCTCAACCTCTTTTCAGTGGTTTCTTTAGCTTGTCCATGTGTTAGTTGTTTATTTTTCGGTTATTGGTTCTTGTGGAGAAACAACAATGTCTTATTCTACTCTTGGTCCTAGTTAATTTCCTAGTACTAGTTATTGTATGAAAACAATAAGGATTTCTATTGTCGATTCTTCTATATCAACAATTAGACTTCTTGATGCTAGCAACAATAATATCTTTCCTTGAGTTAAGTGCTTCAACAACTACCACGACATTAATGATCTAATCCTTTTCATGGATATGCAATCAGATGTGATGGACTGTATAGAATGGATGTCCATTGTGGAAGTAGAGTAATATGACATCATGAATTAAATGGAGTGGTGAGGGTTCTAAATTGAAGAAGGGTTCTAGATAAACGCCAACTTAGACTACTAGACATTGTTTTGCTGATAACTTCTTCATATGATGTCTGATTGAAGTGAATCCAAATCCAAGTTGAAGTGAATTCCCAATTATACTCCAATATAAACATGATTTTAAGTTTTCTTTAATTGATATGCCAAATATGATGAGGAATAGACAACATGGTAAAGCTATTTTAATTTTCTATCTTATACCAACAATGACTATTTTTAGTACAATATTTTCATCTAATGTCTGATTGAAATAATTCCAATGGGGTATTAAAGTATATTAATGTGGCCATGTCCACTAAAAATAGGTTTTCAAAATTATTTGAAAGACTATGCCAAATAGACTCTGTAACAACCTACATGACAAAATTGTTTTCAATTTCTAGCTTGGACCAACAATCACTATTTTAGGCATAAATATTTGATTCAACATTGAAATTAAGTGATTAAGGTTTGAACGTAAACTTATAGATTACAAGGGATCTCTTCTTTAGAAACATGTTTTTTAAAATTCTTTCATTTGGTCCCTCAAATCATGGTTGTTCCAAATATGTTCCCAGTAAGGTAATTAATCCTTAATGCCATGAGAAACAATTTATTTCTCCCAAGTTATGATATAGGTATATTGTATTTATAAGATGTGTATATTTTTCAATGTAAGGCATCCCCATAATTTTTTTGCAAATACTCAATTCCTAGGTTTTGTGATATGACCTACACAAGATCTATAGTAAATGGAAAAAAAACAACACCTTCATGTAGAAATTGTGGTAGGATATAATGAGAACCTGACATAACCACCATGGGAACTATAAAGAGTCCACAAATTGCTTTGAAAATAGAAGTGATGCTGATTTATTGCGATCCAAAACTCGAGGAAAGTTTTATAAATTTTGTAAATGAAATGTATCGATAACATACCTCCTTGAAATTAATTTCCATTAACATGTTATCCAGTGGAAAAAAAAAATCAATGTTTTATTCCTCTTACCAAGCTTTCTGTAAGTAAATTAGTATTATGGGTGGCTCTTACTGCACCATGAAGATATTCTTTTTGAGCATGCAACTATATTCCCTAATTTTAAATTCATAACACTACATATGAGATCCTGCAGAGAAATGTGGTGAAATATATCATGGAAATTCAAAATATTGACCATATGGATTTGGAGCAAGAGCATATTACTAAAGATATGATAAATCGTTGATATCTCTCAAAACACAATCTAGGTTGTTTATGATTTTTGTGGAGGTGTATATTTTGACTTGATGATGCCTCATACCAAAAATCTCGAAGACCCAATTCGTGGATATTCTAATATGGATCTACTACAAGTTTCAACTAAACATGTAGCAATCAACAAACTAGTCCATTTTTCAAAGGTAAATGCAAATTAATACATTCTTTTTATAATGTTTATTCAAGATATAATATGAAATACTAAATAAATACAAATGGATAGATGCACTTGTTTTGGAAATTTCTTGGATGTTTCCGAGGGTGGAAACAAATTTTAGTCGAGGAGGAGGTCACACCCTCGCTTAGAGGGGAGCGTGGACCTGAACATATGGGAAATTTGGATGAATGAGATTCCTCAGGACTTGAGATCACAAGTTGACCAAGTTCGCTAAGTGATCGAGTTATGAATAGGACTCGCGGTAAACAAGCTTGCATATGCGACAAGGGTTGATTGGTGCAAGTTTTGTGGGGCTGTCTAGGAGGAGGTAGTGCACCTTGAAATTTCTTGTGATATTGGAATCGAGATGTGATGGTGACCGAGATCCCCTCTTTGTATCTTGTATAATATGTAACATTATTATACGTGTAAGGGTGTTAGGCACTTGTATTGAGTGCCATCCCTCTCCATATATTATGTACTTATGTAGATGGTCTATGTATTTGAATGTTCATGTTCTTTTCATATTTGTGAATTTTCTAAGTGTAATATTAGCTAAGTGTAGTATTGTTGTAGAATGTTTGAGGCCATGATTGGGCATGTGCCTAGGGTACTTGTTCGATAACTTAGTTGAGAAAGAATTGGTGTATCTAACATGTTGTAGCTCAAAGACAAATTATATGTAGACCTTGAGCGAAGAGGTGTAGTCTAATTGTAGTAAGCATTGTATGAGAAAACCGCTATGACCAAGACAAGGTAGTGATAAATAATTATGGGTGTTGAAATAACTTAGGTGCACCAAATCATTGTGAAGAATCGTGTGCAAACTACATGGTCATTACACCCATGCTCATATTCATAAATAATATGTTTAATAAATGTGTATAAGTAATTTAGCACATCTAATTGAGAAAAATCCTAGTAACCCTTTAATCTTAATATTACTAAACGTGGTAATGTTATTATTGCTTATATTATTATTAAAACATAATACAATTATTAATAAACTATATATCCAAATATATAATGACTATATCAATATGAATTATATTATTATTCTTCAAAAATATAGTTATTAATGTATATTTATAACGATACTAATTTTCCTAACCATTTATTTCATCAATATAATAGATATTTAAAGAAACTTCTATGAACTCTTAAAAAATAAATTAATTAAATAGAAAAGTGAAATAACTCAAGAAGTAAATTATTTTTTAGGAGTTAAGATAGATTTTCATCCATATAATGTATAGATCTCCATTAATGTAATGTATATAATGTATTCTATATCAGTGTAATATATATAACATATGTATCTTGATCTCCATCAGTATAATGTATACATCTCCATCATGGGTTCCGGGGGAATATTTCTTTCCCAATAGACTCTTGAATTTAATTTGTATATGAAGATCTCCACAACTCTTGTTTGGATTAGAATTTTATACCTTCCCTTATTTTGTGGGGGTGAAGATACTTTCAAAGTCATTAGAAATAAATTAGGTCATTATATAATTAATTTTGAGCATAAGGGAAATATTTTCACACTTGTTAGATTATGTGTAGACATTGATTTTTCAAAGGGATTGCTAAAGACAATTCAATTCAACTTGAAGGGTTGCAGTCATCTCGAAGCCCTTGACTATGAGAAGGTACCTTTCAAATGTAACATTTATCATGAATATAAGAAATGTAACAAGTTTGAAGAAAGTATAAGAATTCAGAAAACAAAACTAAAGGAAACTCCACATTGGAAGGATCAAGTTCCACAATCTCTAGATAGGACACCAATTGAGGTTTCAACAAGTCCCCATGAAAATAATTAATCTTCAGTGGTAGAGGAGATCAATGGTGCAAGGGAGGGAGAAGAGTCATCTAAATCTTTCTCCTTTGCAAAAATATTAAAAAAGAATCCACATCCTTCTCCCCCTTTAATAAGATGAAGGAAATTAAACAAAAAACGTAGAGAGAAAGCATAATTAGAAATCTCAATTGACTCTCAACGAACCTTGGATAATATGATATATAGCTAGGGGATAGCTTGGCACATCAATTAATTATGTTGTGCTTGCATTATCCTATTTAAACAATTTGTAAGAATTTATTCTTGCAAGAAGTAAAAATCTTAAATCTAGAGAAGTTTTGGGCTTGGTTTAAAAATGTTAATCTAGAAAATTTGGTTATTGTTTACCTTTATATAGCTAGTAAAGTGATGAATTTAAAAAGTGTATTCTCTTGTACATTTTTATTTTAATATACAAAGTCTATAAAGGTATACATATCCTACCCCTTATAAATGTTAACTTATAATTTTCAAGGAAGAAACACATGCTCTTAACCATTAAACCCACTCATATAACATAATAAAGAGTAAACTTATAAAGCATATACAATATAATATAATTAATCCAAAATGCCTAGAACTCTAACAATTGAAAATGTTGGCATATTCTTAGTCGTCCTCCCAAATCAATGAATGTGATTTACTCTTCATAACTTCCTTGTATTTTTGAATGCATTAGTTAACCTGTTTACTTTTTAACATTTACCTAATCATATTAAAAAAATACTATAGCACTATATGATTGCCACTGACTTGTTTACTTTTTAACATTTACCTAATCATATTAAGAAATTACTATAGCACTATATGATTGCCACTCATTAACCTTTGAGATTACCACGTTTGGATTTCCTTAGATGTCTATCTATTTCATTTTCTGATTGTCTGTGAGTTTCATTTTCTGGTTTTCAACACATTTCATTTTTCTGGTTTTCAACACAGTTGTCCAATCGTTTCATTTTCTGGCTATCAACACATTTCATTTTTCTAGCTGTTCGCACGTTTCATATTGAGTCGCAGAAGGTGGAAGACTATAATAATGTGGTGAAGACCATTGTTGTCAGCTCGGGACAGATCATCAAATCTTATTCCTTTTAAAATAATTATTTTATGATTTTATGTTTTGAATTTTATATGGATGCATGCATGCCTTCCTTCAATGGTTGGCCAACATGCTTGCAATGAATTGTTCATGCATGGACATTTCCCTTTGTTATTCGGGTTATTAACAATGCGTTGATTTGATTGCAAGCACCTATTGGTCCCATTTACTTCAAAAGAGAACATACGAATTAGGTTGAATTATAATAAGCAGGCTAATTCCGATAAGTGTTATTTCCTTGCTTGGGCGGTCTCCATGGCTGGTGTTGGCAGAGAATTGGAGGTGATCGATTTGAGACTTTCAAGTGATGATGATTTCGATGGAAAACAAGCTATTAGATTATTGCAGATCGGTTTTCTGTGCATCCAAGAGGATGCCCATAGCAGACCTTCGATGGGAGCGACAGTGTAGATGCTGGAAGGATAGAAGGAGGTTCTTACAATGTAGATGCTGGAAGGATAGAAGGAGGTTCTTATACCCCGCAGGAGGGTTTTCAATTTGCCATGGCAAAGAGATTCAATCCTAATTCAAGACTACTATCTGCTGGTAACAATTCAGTGAGTCCATATTCATCCCTGCAATACGTGCAAATTTGATCGTCGAGGTAGCCTATAACAGATCCTAAACAGAGTAATGGAAAAACATATTTTATAGGTTGATTTACATTGTGTATTTCCGTGGCCCACATTATAGTGCGTATTTTCGTGCAACACATTGATTTATAGTGGAAAAATAAATGTAGTTGAGCTCATATTTTGTATGCAAGATTATGATTCGTTATATTATGATACAGTTATTGGGATTGAAATTTATCACTTTGTATGTGTAAATCTTTTATGTGTATTGATGTAAAAGAAAGTGTATGATTCTTTTTTTTATCAAATTTAATAAAAACATTTAATGTGTTAAATATATTTTGTTCACAATTTTCAAAAATAAACTATAATTAATTATTTTTTATCAGCATGTCCATGGGCATCAAAGGAGAACTGGCATTAGGAGATCTTGAGGTCACAATGAAAGCTATATATATATATACACAAAGAGAAGTTCAAATCAAAACCACAAAAAACATCAGATCTTAGAATGTATGTTCATGAAAGGAGTATTGCATAATTATTTTGTCCCACAACTCGTTTAAAAACAGGTCAATTCACAGAATTAAATACGTACTTAACTATTATAAATATGGAGCGCACTATCATTTACACTAGGGAACAATTAAATTTGTTGGAAAATGAACTAATTATAACGCTTTTGTTAGGAACATTTACCTAATTCTGATAGGAGGAGCTGCATACAACTACTATTTGGAGCGATGTTTTATGAGTGTGCAATTGTATAAGGCAATTTTGTTTTTATCTCAGATGAACATAGGTTTATAGTCGCAATAAACTTTGCCCTATCATCTCACTGTGACAACATATCCTCACGTTTCAATCTGACACATATCTGACATCACATTGCTACAGTTCTTTCCAAACATCACAATGGGAAGAGAACATTCCAATCTGATGAACATTGTAATGGGAAGAGCACATTTCCGCCATTTTGGACCGTGGTGACCCTCGAGAAGAGTGACACACACCTATATCTCCACTATTCAACCTCGATGAGCTTTCTCTAAGGGCAAGATATCTGCTCTACAGATTGGGCAATCATTGTGCTCTCTTAACCACTCATCGATGCACTTCACATGGTAACAGTGCTTGCACTCACGCGCAACCCTAACACGGTCCTCATCCCCAAAAGACTCGAGGCAGATTACGCATTCCCCGTTCTTCGTTTCCTCCTCGCCGAGCGCCCCGTAACGCAGGCGAGGAATGCTGCTATCCACGGATTGCGGGAGCCGAATAAGGAGCAATTCATCGAGGAACCGGAGCTCTATCCGGTGGGCCGCCTCGACCAGAGCCATTTCCACATGGAGGTCGATGAGCTTTATGGATGTCATTATGTCGTTGTAGTTGTGACAGCCTGTCATGGCGTCCATGAGCTTCACAGGTCTGAATGCCAGGGCGGCGGTGCTCAACACCAGCTTGTAAAGTCCGGTTATGAAGAATATTAACATACAGGATGTGATGAAGTAGCCATATAACAACAATTTCAGAGCCGAGGGCCGTACGATTTCATGGCCGTCGAGCATAAGGCTTTTGGCTATAAATACGAAGAAGGAAAGTGCCATGTTGAGAATGATCAGCGTTGCGCTGAATATGCCGATGTAATAGACGATGAACTTACCTAAGCCGAACTCTGTAGMACATGTTAAACCCAACTTGGAGATGGATAAGACGATGACATATTTTAAAATATTGCACGCATCCATGGTTGGTAACGGCACTTTGGCGAGAATATTGCCACAAACACAGTTATCATATATATAATTTTTGACATTGGTTCCCCTACAAAGTCTGGTTTTGCTGCAATTTCACCGAATCGTTGTGACGTTTGGGAGTATTGTTCCAAGAGTGGAGTTTCTCGTAGAACATCAAAGTGGTTAAACTGCATAAACCTTAAATTGCTCGACGCATCCTTTGGTAAAATTTTTAAAAATAGCAAAAATTTATTTGAACATTCTGTTTATTAAAAGCATTTAAAAAAATATTGAATTTAATAAATTAAATATATTGTGATTTTAATTAATTTATTTATTTTTAATTATTGTAATTTGTTAATTAAATTTTTGTTAAAATTATAATTTTTTATTTTAAAATGATTATTTTTTATTTTAAAATGATTATTTTTAATAAAAAATAGATTTAATATTTCTAAATATTTTTAAAATAATTTGGTTTGATATTTTTAAAAATTAATTATACACCTTATCAATTTAAAATGATTGCTAATTAAATTTTAATAAAAAAATGTCATTTTTCTTTTCAAACTGAGTGGAAAAAAATCAAATTATTAAAAAAATAAAACTTAATAGTATATAATAATTATTTAAAGTAATTTTATTAAAATAATTTCTTCTTAAGGTAATTTAAAGATGTACTTAAAGTTAATTGACCATTAGTTAATAATTTGAATGATTGTCCAGAACACCCAAAACACTATCCTTAAGTATTCATTGTTATGTTATCGAAATCCTCCATTAAGTATTGAACGTTATGTTTATCAAAACTCTTAACTTTCTCAAATGAATAAGACCCAAGGTTTTGTGGAAAATTGTATAGGACCAAAAACCATGTGAAATTTGGAAAGAATTTAGATATCGACCAAGTTAATGTTATAATTATTTCATAAAAATAATTATATTAAAAAACTAATTTTATTCATTAAACTTATTCTATTTTGGAATTTGTTGAAGTTTGAAAAAGATAAAAAAGAATAACAATAATTGAGTATGTAAGAGATGTAAATATAACATAATACATTATAATAATAATAAAATATTAAAATAATAATGAATAAAACAATATTAAAATAATAATAATAATTAAAAAATATAAAATCCATACTATAGAGAAATATACAATACACACTAAAATCTACATTGTAAAGATTTTCATATAAAATAACACATTAAAACAATAATAAAAAATAAAAAACTAATAAAATAGAATAAAAAATTATATATATATATATATATATATATATATATATATAAATACTAAAAAAACAATTAAAAAAAAAATAATACAAAAAATAGACTTTTGTTACATTGTTTGGATATAAATGTTCAAGACCCGTAAACCTTCATATTATGATCGTCACATGCTATCCCTCTACACAATATACAATTAAAACTTTGTAGACTTTGTCTCTTCATTATCCATGAATTCTTAGAGGCCCATAGCTCCTAAGAAGATACAAAGCCTCTTTGGAAAGTGCATTCGCTTTTCCATTTAGCTCACCATAGATATGGAAGAAATAAAATCATTCCAAATGTTATAGGACACTTGAGATATCTTTAAGCGAAGCCTGAAATCTGTTACGGCTAACTTAGAATCACCCAAAATATGCAATTTTTTTAAGTTTTATAATAATCATCATCAACACCATCACTTAAATAGAAAAAATTAAATCTATAATAATGCATAGATAACCTCAATACACATATTTAAGAAGAAGATGTTTTCAAACAAAGAGAGTAATCAAGTTTAAAAAATAGTTTAAATAAATTAATATAAATGATATGGAAATTGTAAGCTCTCCCATGAAACCCATGAATGATATGGAATATTTAACAATAGAAGGGATGAAGTGCACAAGGAATAAGCAATCATCTGGGTAAACGAAGACGTTCGAGTGTGGGCAAGAGAACCTTGGGCGCACGATCGTGACATGCAACACCAAGGGGGTACACTGTAGTGTACCAATTGCTCTGATACCAATTTATAGTGTACCAATTGCTCTGATAGCAATTTGTAGAACCAAGAGGTTTAACGCGCTCTTGTAATATTCTGTACACTCTTTTAATAATAAACACAAGCCACTATAACCACATGCATTTAAGCACAATTAAACACATTTAAAATACAGAGTAAAGCATATCTTGTTACTACTATAATTAAACATTCCATAGTATTCAGCAACACTTCATCTACACACAGCGGAAAACATGATAATATATATACAACACAGCCAAAACATGTTCAAAACATAATTCATAATACTTATCTTTTAACAGCTGTAGAAATCACCAACCGACTGCAGGCCTTCCACGAACCTCCCAGCCTTAGACCACACTGTTCATCAGCTCAACAGTGGGTCACCCCCGAGCTAGGACCGAGCTCCACCCCAAGGCAAGGAATCCTAGGCTAGGCTGAAATTACAGGGAGGACATCACATAAATATCTAGAAGGATTCTTCCTAAAGATGCCATCTTACGCCCACTACTACTAGACCCTCATTCCCCACATGCCTGTTCCGCCTGGGAGTATACACCTTCACACGCACAGTCCATCGGTGCTAACCTCCCCTTCTGGGTCTTGACAACAGGCCGGATCAGGAAGTCTCAGAGCCCGTAGCTGGTGCTGGACACTCTCTGGAAGAAAACACTTCCTAGTAAACTCTTTCACCTGGAAAGAGTTGCTCGCAGGCCTGACAACCTGCCTCTTCAAACCACAATCACCTCCCTCACTTGGAGAGAGGTTACACATAGGCTAAGCACGAATTCACACTGACCAGTAAGCCATGCGTAGTCCAGCACTGCGTGGCCACAACATCCAACTGGGAAAACAGACACGGGCTTCCCAAACAGGCTCAACAATCCCGAAATAGACTCACGGTTTCGGTTTCGGGATTTCACAAGGTGTACAGAGATTCCACTCACAGGCTTGATGGTTTAGAACATAATGTATGGGTTATCTCAGAATGACACAGGCTTCTGGTTCAAGGGGGGTACAGTTCAGAAGATGCATGAGGATATCTTTGCAAAGGTTCGACCCATTCACGCTCAGATAGTCTGCTAGAATTGAGAAGGAACCTACACAGTAGTTGACAGGAATGGGAGCGGAACCCCCAACACGGCTTGCTTCGACAGTTTTAACTGCATGCACATGGGTTGACACTTGTCACCCATGAAGCTCGTTCCTTCACATTTGGAAGTCACTCGTCCTTCCAAAGATCTTAGGGTAAAATAATATGCACATGGCTCTTTTTGGAAATAATATTAAAATATTATTCCAGGCCTAAGCCCCCTAGGCTTAGCCCCTAGGTTCAACACTCA
>ML809121.1:138603-149617 GCA_009831015.1 Picea engelmannii | reverse complement strand
CGTGACCCATTTCTTAGGCCAAAAATCTAAATGTCGCACTGTGACCGAGGTACCTAGTGACCAATTTTAGGACATCTACCCAGGTGGCGATTGTGGGCTGCAATTGCACCTTGATTGGATTTTGTGTGGCTATTGGGAAGTAACGCCAGCTCTTTCGGGATATGCCCCCTCTACCCCTCATTATAACCAATTATTTCATCCTTCACTAGTGTCTCTTCCGGTGACTTCAGACCCCACTGTTGAGTACTATTGGAAGGTCCAGTGCTATTTGAGAGGAAGGACGTTACGTCTTCTAGGACACGAGCATTTGCTTTCTTTTGATTTCCCCATGAGGACAAAACCCTCTTACCCACATATATGCTTCTTTCTCATTTATGTATGATGCACATCTGATTACATTTTGACTTTGATATATATATTGTGTAAACAGTCACAGCAAAGACTCTTGTTTCTATATTTCTCTCACCACTTTGGGCACACATTCACACAACTAGTCTGACATCATAGGGGAACCACAGAACCCCCGTCGTTCACGACGTTTTCTCAACCTCCCTCCTATCTTAGGGGGAGTATATGGTCGTACCCACTCATTGGTACCTCCTTCACACACTCCTGTGAGTGCTACTATCTTAGGATCATCTTTGCTTGGTTCTACATTACTTGGGTCCACTTCCCAAAGTCATACATTCACTCGCTCTCCTTTGCACGGAAGCGAAGGACCCACTTCCTCTCAAGGAGGGAGCACCAACCCACCTAGTCCCCATCAAGGGTCAGGTTCACAACACACTATGGCTGGAGCTAACCCTCCCCCCCCACTACATATTCCATATTTGGCCTCTCTCAACATACCGGATCTCACCAAGCTCACTAATGATCCTATATTGCATGACGCCACATGGCCTGCAATGCCAACAAAACTTCCTTCAGAAATCCCAAATTTTGAAGGAAAGGTAGGGGATGATCCTTCCAACCACGTCATGACCTTTCATCTATGGTGTTCTTCCAATAGCATCATGGATGATTCCATCAGACTGCGATTATTTCAACGCACACTCACTGGCCCATCAGCCAAATGGTATGTCGAAGAAAAATCAGGGTCCCATGGGACCTTTGAGTCATTGTCCAAAGCATTTTTTACCTTCTTCCAATTACCCATCCACCATGACAACAATCTAGAACTACTATCTAATTTCAAACAAAACTCAGCCCCCCACATCGCTGACCACATTCATGAGTGGCGTAGGCGACGTAGTTTGTGTAAAGCAGAAACCACCAAGCAACAATGTCTTGACTGGTTTCTTAGATCACTTGTCTCTCTACTTGGTAAGGATGTCACTTCCACCTTCGCGCAATTTGAAGAGGAAGATATTAGTAAGGCTCAACAATATGACCTTATCTACGCACAGTTAGGGTATTTATACATGGTACTTCCTGATCTTCCAAAACCTGTGCCTTTTGGCCAAGACAAACCTGGGATGTCGCACTCAGCAGACGGACTAATAGGTGCCACCACACACCATAGTCCATAACCCCAACCACCACCGATGTATGGAACACCTCAATACCTGCCTACATATGGGGGCACTCCTTATTACCCCCCACCACCTTATCAACAGCCATATCCTGTTGCTATATGTCCACCTATCAGTGGACCACCACAGGCACCTCCCATACATCCACCTCTTCCAACCACTAGTGGTACTCCCTCAACATCAGCTTATAGTACTAGTGAAAGAACTACGCCTTCCTATGTACCTTATGGACCAGTACCACCCCAAAATCCATACTTCCTATTTCCTGGTCCTCCACAACCCATGGCTCCCCCACACCCACACGCGGGGGTAAATTTTGTTCAACCTTCGGCTGCTCAAAAATACCAAAATTTTGAACAGTTGAACATAGACAACCCAACTCACCCTTCGGACAATGCCAAGAAGAAAGGATGGAACAGGAATAACAACAACCCTGGTCAAGGCGGGAATCAACCCCCACAACACCAACCCACTGGGGGCAATCAGAACCAAGGGAACCAAAACCCCCAAGGGGGTAGCAACAAAAAACGCCAAGGGAAGAATAATATTAAAACCATCTTCCCTTGTGCCCTTTGTGGTGAGTTTGTTCATAACACTCATCATTGCCCCTAGATCACTGATTTCAAACAGTTGAAAGATTCTGAGAGCATTCCCCCTTCTCCTTCACAACCTGCCCCTCAGCAGGCACCACAACAATACGCACAACAACCCCCTCCCGCTGTGATGCAAAATCCTATCTCACATCAAGGTGTGATAAACACCCAACAAGACACGCAGCATCCCCCACCTCAGGTGGGTCAATACCACAACCCCAAAAATCCAGCAGAGCGAACAATTCTCCTCACCAGTGAGGAAGAAATCCTTCTACAAACACATAATCATCAGTATCCAGCTGAGTCTACCCCTATCTCTCCAGAGACAAACCATACACTGACGGGACCCCCATTGGTGATCCCTCACCCTTCCGTCGAACCATCACTACGCATCCATTGCATACCATTGCGTAGGAATGTCCACAACCCATAGGCTAGGGCCGCCCACAACTATAGCTTGGTCGATGACTTAGCACAATCCCCAGCTGCCATGTCAGTCTTGGAAGTCCTCCAAACTTGTCCTTCACAACGCAAGTCTCTACTTTCCGCCTTGGGGTCAGTCGACCCTGCAGATACTCGACTCATCACTTTTGATCTTGACAATAGCGAAGCTCATCTTCCCGCCCTGGTCGCTATTCAAATACCAGTAAAAATATGGAACATCACCGTTCATCGATGTATCATTGATGAAGGTGCATCTACATGCATCATGTCCAAAATAGTATGGCAAAAAACTGGCTCCCCGGAACTCATACCCTCTGCCATCACCTTACGAGCTTATGACGGATGACCATCATCTCCTGAAGGGCTCTTCCAAAATGTCCCCGTTGAACTCAGGGGCAAAACTATTCTCATTGACATCGAAGTTATCGACGCTCCGCTCGATTACAATATCTTGTTCGGACGTAGCTACATGTATGATATGAAGGCAGTGGCATCCTCCGTCTTTCGGAAAATCATGTTCCCCCACAATGGGAAGATTGTGACCATCGACCAAGTGTCACATTATGAGCCTAACCCATCTTCCAACCTCGATAACATTCTTCCTCTCATTCACACCAACAAAGACGCATACCCACTCGTCGAGATGGGTCCTGGGATTTTTAAAGATCCATCCTTGTTAGGGACGTACCATGGAGAACCACCACTCCTTCACCCTGCTAATCAAGTATGCGTCATCTCATATAACGAAACTCACACGGAGGATACTCTTCCTCCTCAGGAGGCTTCCGTCATTCCTGACGTCTCAATAGTCGCAGAACAACTCCAGCCGGAGCCTCTTGCGCACTCGTCGACCGCACCAATCCACGAATCCACATCCCCTCAAGGGAATAATCCCACCTGGGAGACAGTTCCCCAACCCCTCACTCAAATTCCCTTCTTTTACCCTCCACCGGGTATAGAAGATTTTCAGGTAGCCGCCACACTCACACTACCTAATATGGTGTTAGCAATCCCCGTTTGGTATTTACACCCACCAGAGATGGTGCCTCGACCATCCCTTCCCGCACAGGAAGGAATCCCCATGACGATTCCTGTCCTTACCCCCACTACCCCCATACTCACTACCCCCCCGGCTATAGCTGGGGGCAGGAGGAAGAAGAAAGAGCTCACCGCCCCACTACCTCCACGCATCCCACCACCTTGCGCACTATGTGAGAAAGAGGGCCACCAAACCAATAATTTCCCATCCCTACCTGAATTACGGAATTTGATTCCCCTCAATCAAACTCCCACAACACCCGTCACTACTGTTAGTCCCACTACTACCACCCAGCCTTCCAGTAGTAAAGGGTTGAGGACCAAATTTTCTTGCGCTATCTGTCCAGAGTATGGCCATTACACCCACCATTTCCCAGCACTGCTGTGCTTTCGACAGACATTAGCGGCCGTATGCCAGAACTTCCAGAACAATCCATGCCCTGTTACGTCCTCTTCGAATATCACTGACATTCGCTATGTCATCACTTCAGTCAATGAACGTATGAGATTCCCTTGCTCTCTTTGCGATTCATTAACTCACTTTACATATCAGTGTCCTATGATCCTCGCATACAGGCAACGTCAATTGGCCCTGCGTCACCAACCCACATCAGTGGTAATTGACATTACTTCGTCACTTGAGGACCTTCATGTCTTTTCTCCCAAACCCGAGGCACTCCCAACACCCCCTTGGTTCTTAGATGACGTATCTGAGGATTTACCCAGCAACCCCCCCAACTCTCCTTCTCATTCCCCTATGGAGACTCTCCATCCCACCACCATGGGTACCCCTCAGTACCTCAATATATGGTTTATGTCGAGTGAACCCTCCCCATCTCCTAACATTGTTCCCCCTGCTTCGTCATCAGGGGGCAATCACACTGTCACTGCGGTCACTCCTCACGATCCATTATATTCCCATCGTTTTCAATGTGATGAAGAAATACTGGAAGAGATACAATGCGCGGACTCTCCCTGGGACACACTACATCATCGTGCACTCTTCCTTCCACAGGAATCCCTCATGCCTCCTAACCAAAACCCCATTTACGCGGTCGAAACCAAATATTTTATCCCATCCGAGCCTATCGATTGGTTCAACAATCCCATTCTGGCCCCCGACGCTTTTGAAGAAGGTAATCTGGTCAACATTTCCCCCACCATCAAAATCGACATTTCCATTAAAAACGACATCGTCGAAGAAATCATCATTGGAGCTGCTTGCACTCCTTAGGAAATCGCCGCATATAAAGCCCTCTTCCAGGAATATAGGGATATTTTCACCTGGTCATACACAGAAATGCCTGGCCTTGACCCATCTATTGTAGAACATCACATCGACACCTGGCCTGACATCACACCAGTTCGCCAGAAACAGCGACCGCTACACCCATCTAAGGTCGCGTCTATCAAAGCCAAAATTGATAAATTACGTATGACCGAGTTTATTTACCCCATCGCTTACACTTCATGGGTTTCCAACCCTATACCCGTCGACAAAAACCAAGGAACTATCCGCGTCTGCATAGAATTTCACGATAGCAATAACGCATGTCCAAAAGACAACTTTCCAATGCCTTTCATCGATCAAATTATCGACGACTGCGCTGGCCACGAGGATCTCTCCTTCATGGACGACTTCTCTGGCTATAACCAAATTCAAATCCACCCAACCAATCAGTATAAAACCGCATTCATTACCCCGTGGGGTACTTTTGCATATCGTGTCATGCCTTTCGGCTTAAAAAATGCCGGCGCAACTTTCTAGTGGGCGATGACATACATTTTTCACGATTTGGCTGAAATCATCCTCGCCTACTTGGATGACCTCACAACTCGCTCCAAGAAACGCACCCAGCATCTCGATGATTTACGAATCATTTTTCAACGGTGTCGCCGATACAACATCCGCTTGAACCCTCTCAAGTGTGTGTTCTGCGTCACCGCAGGGCTCCTCCTCGGTTTCATTGTTTCCCAAAGTGGTATTACCGTGGACCCCCTCAAAGTCAAAGCTATCATCGAAATTCCACCTCCTCGGAATTTACGCCAACTTCAGAGTCTACAAAGAAAATCCAACTTTCTTAGACGCTTTGTTCCTGATTACGCCATACGCACACACTGTTTCCTTCACTTACTATGTCACGACATCCCTTTTCATTGGGATGACTATGCCCAACAGTCATTTGATGATCTTAAAACAGCGCTTTCAAATGCACCTTTTATTAGCGCACCTGACTACAATCGCGACTACATCCTCTACGTATCAGCATCAGCTGTATCAGTAGCCGGCGTCCTTGTCCAGCTCAGAGATGACAATCGTGAACACGTCATTTACTAAATTAGTAAGAACCTCTCAGAGCCACCCTTGAAGTATAAACACGAAGAGAAACTTGCTCTTACTGTTGTCCTCGCAGTTCAGAAACTGCGTCATTACATTCTGCTTCGCACCACCAAAGTCGTCGCAGATTCCAACCCTATGCAATACTTTCTCAGCCGTCGAAAAATTAATAGCAAATTTTCTCGATGGATCGTTATCCTTCAGGAGTATGACCTCAAGTTATCAATACGTAAGAGTAAGAAGGCCCTCGTTCTCACCGAACTTGTCATGGCCCTCCCCTCTGACACACCCAGTGCCCCCGTCAACACCGACTTTCCTGACGAACATCTCTTTTACATCACTTCCGATGATCCTTGGTATGGTGACCTTCTCATCTACCTACAAACTCAAAATTTTGGTAACCATCTATCACGAGATGATCATCGGTGTATTCGCCATCAGGCCCCTCGCTATCTCCTCATCAGAGACATCCTATATCGGCAGGGCATCGACACCATTCTTCATCGTTGCCTGACTATTGATGAGGCTGATAGAGTCTTAAACGACTGCCACAGTGGTGCATGTGGGGGCCATCTTTCGAGTATGTCCACTGCTCAAAATATTATCCGGGCCGGTTACTTTTGGCCTACCCTGTTTCATGATTGAATTCATGCCGTGAAACGATGTGAGAAATGTCAGCTCTATGCCAACAAAGCTCGCGCTCCCCCCGCTCTTCTTCACCCTGTCATTACTGTAGGCCCCTTTTGTAAATGGGGCATCGACTTTATGACTTGTAATCCCCCCCTCCAGCAATGGTCACAAATACATTTTTGTCGCCGTTGATTACTTCACAAAATGGGTCGAAGCTATGCCCACCTTCAACAACACCGCTGACACTGCAACGCGTTTTTTCTTTAACCATGTCATATCCCGTTTTGGAGTGCCACTCCAACTTGTTTCCAACCATGGGAAAGACTTCGAGAATGAGATATTCGTCGAACTCTCATCTCGGCTAGGCTTCTCTCACGAGTTTTCCTCGCCATATTACCCTCAGTCAAATGGACAGGTCGAGGCAGTGAACAAATTCCTCAAGACCATGTTACAACGCACGGTTAATAAACATAAAACCAATTGGCATCATATGTTATTTTCGGTGCTATGGGCTTATTGAATAACAGTAAAGACCGCTACGGGTTTCACGCCATTCCATTTAGTCCATGGGGTTGAGGAAACTCTTCCCATCGAGTGCGAAATTCCCACCTTACGCACCGCAATTGAGCTATTACCTGACACTGCTCCAATGGAGCAGGGCTTGCTGAACTTGGAGTCGCTGGATGAAGATCACTGATCTTCATTACAGCACAATGAGGTAGCTAAAAAATGATCCAAAGCTACCTTTGATCACCATGTCAACCTTCGATCATTCCACGAAGGCGACCTCGTCCTGGCCTATGATATCGCTCATGATACCTTTGGCCATGGAAAATTCGAATCACTTTGGCATGGCCCTTACATCATCCAACATTGCCTCACCAAAGGCACCTACATCTTGGCCTCCCCCGAAGGCCTCTTGTTCAAGGAACCTGTTAATGGGTTATATCTCAAGAAATTTTATGCTTAGAAGTAGTCATTCTACTTTAGGTTATTTTTTCTTTTTTAGTGTTTTTAATCTTTTTTTCCTACCCTCTCGTCTAAACTATCCTTTGTGCTATTGACATATGCTTCCTCCACCAGCCTACCACATTGGTTACGCTGACGACGCCAGCCGTTGGACACAAAATCTCGCTTCAGCTGCTTGGGATCTTTACACCCCCTCACATGAAATGCTACATTCAAGCGGCATATGCTTGGGGCCAGCAACCAACAACCAAGTCTAATACACTGCGGTCATTGGCCTCCTGGCCGATGCCCAGCGTCATCATATTCACCACCTTAGCATCTTCCCCGACTCACAACTAGTCGTTCTCCATCTCAGCAATGTATACCGTGTACGCGACCCATGCCTCTTTCGCAAATACCTGCAGGTTAGACTGTTATCTCGACATTTTGATTCCATTACATTTACACATATTTCAAGACAATTGAATCAAACAACAGATGAAATAGCTAACATGGTGTTAGATTGGCATATATCACATCAAGCTACACATACATAACACATCTCATAAATCCTGTCACAGCATATAGATAGAATAGACATCATCATCAACAAAGAACATATGTAAATGACATCAGGATCTCAAAAAATATGTATACTCATATATATATATATCAAGGCCTATCAGGCCATCCGAATGTTTACATACAAAAAATACATGTGCCCGCAGGCTAGCACAGTCCCTCGGTACAAAAATCGGCTCACCAGCCTAAATACAACCAAAAAGAGATACATCATTCATCAGTCATGGTGCCTCTATCGCACCACCACCTGATCCTCCCTCAGGAGGAGGTGGTGGCCCAACACCACCTGCCCCAGGCGGTGGTGGTGGACCACCCACAGGACCCTCCTGCCCAGGCGGCAGGCGTCCACTCATCATCGTAGCCAGCACTGCTGCTCGCCGCACTATGGACCACCATGGTGGCGTCACCCCCACAAACTGCTCCAGGAAACTCTCATCCTGGATTAGTGTCCACATGCCCTCAGGCACGTCCTGCAACACCGTCTCTAGACGACGGTGTATATCATCAAAGTCCACTCCTACTGCTGTCGGAGGAGCATGTGATGGCCCTGCACCATGGTCATCGAAATTGCGCCTCCTCGCTGCCCTCTTGGGCTCTGCTGGTCGACCCGTGACATCCTCCCGCCGCCACCTCTCTCCCTGCGGTCGTCCCCCCGACTCTTGCCGAGCTGGCGCTCGCTGCATCTCCACCTCGCGCCCGCGAGGTGCCACATCTACACATGCAAACAAAACAACAACAAAAAATCGTATTAGCATCTATATCATATATGGACTACTATATCACAAAACAACATAAAAATAAACACATACATAAATAAAAAAACGTACCTCGATGATCAAAAACCTCCCCTGGAGGCAATACCATGTCCGGGTCACCCCGAAAGTCAACCCCAGCATAGGGGTACTGAAGTACTACCTGCGGCATCTTCCGCCAAATCCGTGCCGCATCTGTTGAGAAGTAGTGGCCACCTTCGCCACCACCATGGCGAACCAAAACTGAAGACCACCACCTCAATCGCGGCTCTCGTGCCCCTGGCATCTCCAGCAGAACCCTCGGGTGCAGCATCGGCACCCTCTCCAAAAAACAGGCCACTAAGATAAACCCGAAAGCAAACTCTCCTCCATCAGTAGACCGACAGTGGTCCAACTATGTCACCATCCTAGCATGCAACATCATTCCCCAAGAAAACCGCTCACCACCCAATACTCTCTCCAGCACCAACATCTGGCCACCACTGATATGTTGGGTCGCCAGTGCCCCGTATACTCGTACAATCATCGCTGCTATACAATGATGAGCTAGGGAGTCGATCGCATTAATGCTCATGACAGTCCTAGACATGAAGTCCCAGCCCGAGCAATATCTCTGGCCAATCTCAGCCAGCAGCGTGGTCCTGGGAAGTATTGGCTCCACCGGTAGGGGCGTTCCCCGAAAGGGGAGCCCAGTCAGAAAATAAACATCCTCCACCACAGTGAAGGGGATTTTCTCTCCTTGCGCGAGGAAGCAGTGTAGCTCCGGACTCCACATCTGAAGCAGGAACTATAATAATTACTCCTGTGCCCGTATCAACGGGCACTCAAAGAACTTTAGCAACCCGCAGGCTGCTAAAGTCGCCCTCACCCCAGGCCCCTCAATGGCCACAGCCTCTCGCAGCTAGGCCCAGTCTCTCTCTCACCACCGCACTGGCATCGTCTCTGCTGGCCACCTGCAATCAACATAGAGTCCTATATCAGTTCAGCTACAACATCAAACATACTTGTTTTTTGCCCATAAACCTTGCCTCAAAGACGCAGTTTTTTCACCCATAGGCACACACACATGTGTGCCTGTTCACTATACAGGCACACATATATGCGCGCCTATTCACTGCACAGTCACGCTTCTGAGCGCGCCTTTTCAGCATACAGGCGCACACAAGTGTGCACCTGTCCAACCCACAGGCGCGCACTGATGCGCGCCTGTTCAACTCACAGGCGCGCCCCTGGGCGCGCCTTAATTTCTCCCTCTCGCGCACCCGTGCACGTCTATTCGGTGGACAGGCACGCACGTATGCGTGCCTTCCACTGAATCTCCCGCACATGTGGGCCCACACCCCAGACAAAATCCCCTAATTACCCCTGTACGGCCCCCCGTACTAGCCCTGCCCAAAAATTGAAAATCTATTTCTATGCAGGATGATCAGACCACTAAGCTGATACTCGCAGAACGTCGATCAGATGCCTCATCCTCCCCAAATCTCCAACTCTCCTCTAAAATTTTCTTGTCCAGTCAATATTGCAGCAGGTGCAAATGAGGTGGCAATGTGGGCCCTACAGCTATATATAGGCCTTTTGCCAAACTTCCACTCACCATTCCGGGAGCCCAAGGTGTCCATTTTTCAAACCGTCTTCAGCCACGGGATCAGCATCCCACCACCTACGTCACAGCTATCCCTGGGTCACTTTTCATCTTGAGCCCCCGGGGCACCTTTTTTTTTTTCTTCTATCATGGTCAGGTACGCACACACATTGTCACATTTATCTAATACATGCTCATATCTTTGATTCTCTTCAGATATTGTTCACTTTGGGTATTTGGTTGTTCTGTGTGTAGGTACTTGATCATCCTCCCTCAACATCATTCCTTCAGGTATATACTCAGCACTGGCATGTAGTCTCTCCCGCTGTATTGCATTTACATTTCCATTCACACCCTCTGATATTGGCCTTTAGGAAACCCATTCCCGGCTCTGCAGCACTCACACCTCCGTTTGCACCTTCGGTACTATTACCCGGTAGCTTTCTTACCCACATGAGTTGTCCCATTCATAGCACCTTTTGGCACTTTTGACACTCATGTTGTTCTTCATTACCCTTTAGGGATGGGAGTCCCGATAGTCTTTCATCATGTTGCGAATCAACCACATCCTC
>ML809121.1:107879-122981 GCA_009831015.1 Picea engelmannii | reverse complement strand
TGGCATATGAAGGATTAGTAAGATTCACCAAGGTTTCTACATTTTAAAACAAATTTCCATCCTTAAAATCATCCTTGTTCAATATTTCTAAGCATTTCCAAACAAAACTTACAGATTGCAGAATTTGGAGGGAGAGGAAGTTTTTGGCAGCGCAGTAAATGGGCACTTCCTAAAAATATTTTTGTTTACATCCGCAGTTGGTGTCCCACCATTGTAAATACCATTCATGTTTTATGTTTATTTTGTTTTGTTTTTAATATAAGACTCTAAAACCCAACACTAAGGCACTGAAGCTGCAGAAGGAGTTCTTAGAGCCTCATAGGGAGGAATCTATCCCCCATGGAGCCTAATTTTAGCACATAAAATTTTCAAAGTCTTGTGAGTTGTGTTTCTATCTAGGTATGTGATTTTGTCCATCTTTCCTCCTTTTGCAGACCCGATCGTAGGTTTTTTCTCCCGGCTTGTAGTCTTTCTTTTGTTTTCATCCACTCATTTGATCGACCTGTTTTCCTCATTGGATCACCTGAAAGATATTGGTACTAATCCCATGTTCCCCTAGTGGCGATAACTTTTCTCCTTATCCCTGTCCCTAATCCTTTTAGCTTCCCGAGCCTTCTTCCAGTCATACAAGTAGCCATTCACAAACCCCAGTCACAACCACCAAGCGCAACACTTGAAGTTTTTTGAGGTGGACACAAATGAAGCGAGTGGGCAAAGATAAACTTTCAATGATAGAAATCCTTCAAGTAGATCATATTGACGACCATCAGGTGATCGAAATCATACAGTTGCACCAATTTTAGTGTCGAAAAGAGTTCTGGAATTACAAGGTCAATTTGAGCCGCCGATCCTGGGAAGGACACGTGGCACAAGACTAGTGTTTCACTGACTCATAGAAGGGATCAGTCAATGGGATGAGTTATGGGAACTCACGCAAGGTCACGAAATGATCTAGGCTGTCTATTTTAGAAGAACACATGGTGCGGGATCTGAGCAAAAGTGAAAGTCTTTCCAGAAGGGTCGAGGCGAGAAGTGTTGATGGTATGAGGTCCCAAAATGCTGATGTGATCTAATCCATTCAATCAAAGGGGACCCGTAGCACCCAATATGAGGGTTTGAAATTTCATGAATCAGAGGTTTGAGCATGAAGCACCTTGTGAACTCATGAAACGCAGAACCGCGACGCACCTAAAGGTTGAGCCCACGATTGTTGTCCGCAGTCACATGGAAGGTGGGGCCAAAATAAAAGTAAGCACCTGACCGAGTGACAGGTGATTGAGAGAGTTCAAGGAAATGATCCTGGCTGTCACGTACTAAGAAGGTCCGACCATTGATCCATATAGACCTTTTTGCAGTTTTGGGCATTGGGACATTATGAATCAAAAGGGGCAAAGACTCCCGAAACGTGAAATCCTGATATTTCATATGGGATAAGTGCAAGGCCACGACCCAAGGTTGCGTGGAGTGATGAAAAGGAGCTGCGCAAAATACCAAAGCACCCGAGTCGGTCACAAAGAAAGATATGCACGACCTCGGGGCACCAGAATTGACTCAAAGGAATTATGGGCATTGCCTGGAACATTCATGGATGCCAGATTCCATCCCGGTCTTGGTGAAGGTAGTTAATGAAAATGGGGAAGGTGGTTGAAACCTTGTTTCAACACATAAATGGAAAGCATGGAAGACCTAGCCATGGGGGGAAAACTGTCACCCAAAAGTTCCCTCTCATAGATTTTCTTGTAAATCCTATACTGTCTGAGTTTGCGTCCGACAGAGTAAAGCATGTGCAGTCTGAGAGAAGAAGAAGAAATCGCAAAGCTTTGAATGTAGTGGTTCAATCATGTGCCTGAGAGTCGCAAGATGTTCCGAGTATAAATACTCAGTTGTAATATTTTGTTATGGTCGATGGTAGAGAAAAGCTCCCGTATTGTAAAGTTTTAGTAAAGCCTCTGGCTTCTGGTCATGTATCTGTATTTGAGACTTCTTGTTTAATCTAAGTCATCTTTTATTACTCCATCTTATTATGCATCTGATACTGAATGTTCATGATTGAAGTATTCACATGGATAATTGTGACTGTGTTGTAATGGATGTTTGATTGGAGTGCTATCATGATGTTTTTAGTTTCCTGAAACTCTGAATCCAAGAGGATCTTGTTTTTTTAGTTTTTCCTCCTTAGGCTATTGGAAAACCTAACGTTCACAATAAAACCTTACATTTTATTCTCAATTTATTCCCCCTACTGACCATTATACCAAACTTACTGACTGAAGTTAGACCAATACCTCACTTACTTGTGCTTTCCGATCTAGTTTTCTGAGTTAGAGCGATATCATCTCGAGTTTGTGTCCATTAGACTGCCTTAAAATTTGTTTTTCATGACATAAAAATCTGATGGGTATCATGTAAATTCTAACCTTGTACAATATCTACTGCAAACATATATTCAGAAAAATAACAAAAAATATACAATGGAAAATACAAACATTACACAGAGATTTTCCCCCTAGAAACCCAAACTAGGAAAGCCAACATATTCTATATTATTCATAGTCATACATTGTTTACAATACAATATACATATAGGATCCAGCGGCATCCAAAACCCTAACCCAATGACCTGGATTAGTCCAAAACCCTAATTCCTTAACCGGAAATAGAAAACCATTGGCAAAAACCATGTGCTGAAAAACCACCTAAATACATGACACATTTCCCAAGGCAGGTGTCACATTTCTCGAGTCAGAAAAATGTGACACCTGCCTCGAGAAACATGCAAAGAATATAAAACATACCCAACATTCTCCCACTCTTTGTTTTCTTTGCATACAGGGGGTTACAGGGTTACATAGTCAATAATCCAGGGCATCAATGCCCATGGATCCTCTACACCAAGAGAACTTCTTAGTGCTCACATATTTTATTAACGACTCTACAACATTCTTCAAAGTGTCCACCTTCATCAGTGATACTATATTTTATTCAATCATGTCTCTCACAAAGTGATATTGAACATCAATGTGCTTTGTCTTTGAATGATGAGCAGGGTTCTTCGCCAGAAAAATTGCACGCTCATTGTCACACTCTATCCTTACAGCTTGTTATACCAACCCAATACTTGAACACAATATTTGTAACCATACTGCTTCCTTACTTTCATGAGTGGCTGCCATGTATTTAACTTCTGTAGTTTAAAGTGCCACTATAGCCTGTCTTTTTCTCATCCAACGTATTGCTCCTCCAAATAGGTTAAACACATACCCACTTGTAGATCTCCTACGATCCAAATCTCCAACCTAGTCTGCATCCACAAAGCCATGTATATCGACCACTCTGTCCAATTTAGGTCTTCCTTCATAGCAAAATACATAGCTAGCAATTCCATACAAATACTTGAAAGCCCTTTTTACTGTTGTCCAATGCTCCTTCCCTAGTTTTGACATATACCTGCTCAAAACTCCCACTGCATGTGAAATGTTTGGTCTAGTATAGACCATTGCATACATCAAACTACCAATTGCACTTGCATATGGAACACAAGACATTTCCTCTTCTTCTTCATGTGTCTTGGGACACTGATCTGCAGATAAATTTACACCAACGGGAATAGGAACCTTGACCGGTTTACATTCCTGCATATTAAACCTCTGCAATATTATCTCGACATATTTTCTCTAATTTAACTAGAGTTTCCTCCTTTTCCGATCTGTTTTAATTTCCATGCCCAAAATGAAATTTGAAGCACTAATATCCTTCATGTCAAATTTAGAGGACAACTGAGTTTTCACATCCTGGATAATCTCCTTGTTGTTTCATATCAGCAACATGTCATCCACATACAAGACCAAATAAATCAAATGGTCACCAATTAATTTAAAATAGACACAATGATCCTCTTTTCTTCTTATGAAGCCAAGTCCCAACATATAAGTATCAAATTTTTGATACCACATCCTTGGTGATTGTTTTAAACCATACAAGGACTTTTTCAGCTTGCATACCAACTCCTTGTTTCCTTTCATAGCATAACATTTTGGTTGCTTCATATAGATTTCTTCTTCCAGATCTCCATGAAGGAATGTTGTCTTCACATCCATCTGTTCTACTTCAAAATAAATTGTAGAAACAACATATAACACAAATATTATAGAGGTTAACTTGGCAACAAGAGAAAAAATCTCACCAAAATCAATTCCCTCAACCTGGGAATAACCCTTTGCTACTAGTCGAGCTTTGTATTTCTCCACTTTTCCTTTTGCATTCAGCTTCTTTTTAAATACCCATTTTCTACCAATGGGATTTCTTCCAGTTGGCAACTCCACCAGATCCCAAGCCTCATTCTTATCCAAATATGCAATTTCTTCTTCTATGCCCATTTTCCATAGATTTCCATCCTCTGAATCCACTGCCTCCCTGACAATTCTAGAATCATCATTAGTAATAGACAAAGCAAAATTTGAACAAAAATCAGATGGACTATACCTTTCCGGTAGCCTTCTTTCTTGAACCAATCTCCTCAATACTAGAGTATGAGGATCTTCTTATTATGATTCATGTTCTTCTGTAGAGTTTAATTCATCATCCTTTAAATCAAACTCTATCTTCTCTGGTTCTTCCTTACTTGGTAGGAATTCCTGTTTATCAACATCCTTCATTTATCTAAATACCACATCTCGTCTGTACACTACCTTCTTAGTTTCTGGGTTCCAAAGCTTATAACCTTTGAGACCATCTTTATATCCAATAAAGATACATTTTTTCAGCCTTCTTATCCAGCTTATAACCATACATTTTTCAGCTTATAACCTGTCAAAGACTTCAAATTTCTTCATGAGAAAGTATATCCAAGTTTTCCTCAAGAAGTCATATATAAATGAGACATAGTACACAGATTTTCCCAATGATGGGACCGACACAAGTCCAAAAACATCACTGTGAACTAGCTGTAAAATTCCTTCTGCCCTCGTTGCACCAAAGGGGAATCTTACCCGATTCTTCTTCCCATATATACGATGTTCACAGAAATCAAAATCCAAAGAGAAGTTAGACATACCTTCAACCATACCTTTACCGTGTAGTAGTCGAAGACCCTTCTCTTTGATATGTCCCAGTATTTGATGCCACAACATAACCTTTTCTCCAGAGACTATAGGATTTCTTTCTTCTTCAACTCCAATATCAGGAACAATGGATCTATTACACCCATCACTAATAGTGCTTCCTAGCAGCTTATACAGAGTTCCAAATTGAACTCCCTTCATCAACACCATTTCTCCTCGAACCATCCTGCAATTTCCCTTTTCAAATATTGTTTTTACCCCTACAACTTCCATTTTGCTTACAAAAATCAAATTTTTTTCCATACCTGGGATGTGTAGAACACTAGGAAGTGTTATAATCCTTCCATATATGAGCCTCAACTTGACCCTTCCTTTTCCTATGATTCTGGTTATCGAATCATTACCTAAGAAAACATTACCTCCATCATACTTTTCATATTCGCAAAACCACTCCCTATGGAGAGTCATATGAAAGGATGCACCAGAGTCAACCAACGATGCCTCATGATCTGTATGTGTGCTTAAAGAGGCCAAGTACACATACCCTCCTTCTTCCTTGGAGGTCTTTTCTTCTGTAGAAGAAGATTCTTCAAATCCCTTCTTTTTCTCAACTTTGGATCTACACTACTTCTTGTAGTGCCCTTCTTTTCCACATCTACAACATTCCCTTACAAACTTTCTAGGAGATTTAGATCTACCATTAGAATTATATCTTCCACTTGAGAAATTAGATCTATTTATTTCCTGGGAACATCCTCTTTCAAATAATGCATCTGTGCTATGTCCTTTTCATATTCTTCCATCTCATCTCCTCCGACAACAAGGATGAGACCACTTCTTCAAACTTCAAGGAAGTTGTATTAATTACTACCTATGGCCACAACCAGACTATCCCACGAGTCTGGTAAAGAATACAACAAACTAATACATTTATCTTCATATGAAATTTTAATATCAACAGATACTAACTGACTTACCACAGTATTGAATGCATTCAAATGATGTTCCACTGAGTCTCCATCTCTCATCCTCAGGTTATACAGCTTCTTTCTCAGGAACAATTTATTTACCTGGGACTTAGAATGATACAACTTCCCCAACTTTTCCCATAAATCCTTGGTTGTAGATTCCTCTGACACATTCAGTAATAATGAATCAAAGAGACATAGTCGGATTGTTCTCTTTGCCTTCCGATCCAACTTTTTCTAGTCATATGCAGAATTTCCTATAGGTGCAGTACTTGGATCTACCGCGATCCATTGATCTCTGTTCACCAACAGATCTTCCATATTGAGCTTCCACAGCTCAAAACGTTTCCCATTAAACTTCTCGATCTCCATCCTCGAATTGGTTTCCATTTCTTTTCACTTGAAAAACAATACCACAGATCTCCCACTGTAACAAGGCTTATCACAGTCCTGAGCCAAACCCTTGACCACAAAGGCATCTCCCTGAAGCCAATAAATCTCTAATACCAAATGTAAATTTATAACCTTGTACAATATCTATTGCAAACAAATATTCAGAAAAAGAATAGAAAAGATACAATGGAAAATACAAACATTACATAGAGATTTTTCCCCTAGAAACCCAAACCGAGAAAACCAACATATTCTATATTATTCATGGTCATACATTGTTTACAATAAAATATACATATAGGATCCAACGACATACAAAACCCTAACCCAATGAACTGGATTAGTCCAAAACCCTAATTCCTTAACCAAAAATAGAAAACCATTGGGAAAAACCATGTGTTGAAAAACCACCTAAATACATGACATGTTTCCCGAGGTAGAAAACAAGATTCCAGGGGTGCCACCCCCGGACCCCCATGCGGGGGTCTCTGCCCCCCCGCATCCCCCTCTAATCCTCCTTCCCACAAATAATCTAACACATACCCAACATATCAGGATTACCTCTGCCGCAATCCAGGGGTGACTTCCGGTGCTAACAGAAAGAATGAGGAATGTTCTAATGAATCAATTAAGGAAAACATGGATGACACATAACATGTTTTAGATCCAGAAGTACGGTCCCTGTGTCATATTGAATGTCAAATATCAGATGAAATCATAGATTCTAAAATAGATGGTGAATTGATCCAATTTGATTATCTACCCTTATGCTTTAATTCATTTCAGATCGTGAAAGGGAATCTTGGTCACATTTTGGTTGATAATCACAGGAGAAATCAGGAGGTATCAGTAGAACCAATGTTGTAGTCATCTAAATCACCACATGACCCAATAGTTGATATGTTGGATGATTTTTGTTTTAAAAGTCATGTTTCATTTACCTGTAATGATTTTAAAAGCTATTATGATATGGATATGATCATATAGTCTAATCCATTGTCTTCTTCAACAGAAGTATCATTACAAAGCTTATCATATAAAGTGCAAAAATGTCTCGAGCTGTTTGAAGACACGGAGAACACATGTGTAGTACCAGGTCATGAAGTTAAATCGACTAAGTCAAAATACCCCAAAATAGGTGAAGTCTATCTTGATCAAGTGGCTATCTATATGGATAAATTGTTCATCACAGAGCCATAATACATTTCCAACATTTTTGTTGTTTTTCAGGTTTACCAAGCTCCCTGTAATGAATACCAGGATGGAAATCTCCATCAAATACCATTAACAGATTTGTTTCTGAATTTGGTGAAAAACAATAAAAGATCCAAGGTACCAGATCCAATATTCGATTGGTTGTATTGGATATTCCATATTGATTAAGGTCAAGCATTCTAATGAGTAGAATAGTATTATATGTGCATAAATAAGTTTACCAGATAAGAATCCTTTCAATTATTAGATTTACAATGTGAAAATAAGCTTGTTGGGCAAGCTTGTGGTCTATTTTATTTCAGTTTCACTTCAAAAATTCAGTCAAAGTTGGAGTAGACCAGTTGGTTTTCAATCACAATGATTTCGAGATAGAGCAATATGTAGAGTTTGGGATCAACCCAATGGATAAGGCATCAATATATGAATCCAGAGATATGAGATTCTTGACACCTCCTCAGGATCTTCCATCCCCAATTGGAGCTTATGTTAGGGTCCTATAATATATGCCATTTGTTTTCCAGTCATCTATTTTGGAAATTTTATAATCAAGTTGAAGGTGTTTTCATGGTAAGGTGCTCAGGGGTAACTTTCTAGTGGTCTACCCAATGATTCAAATAGATATCCATATTAAAAGTTAGAGACAAATATTGTCACATGCTAAGTTTTGAATTATGATGTATCCACATGAGTCTTTTGAAGGTTTAGAGTGGCATAATCAGGGATTTCATGAATTTGGTTCATGTTTTAATTATGGCACCAAGTTTTATTTTTGGTAGCTAAAGGTCGAAATATTATATCCGTTAGGTACCAAAAGTTAAAAATTTCGGTAGCTAAATGAGTTATTCACACCTGTCATAAGCTGCCAAAAGTGCCAAAATTTTCAAGCGTCTAAAGGATCTTGTCACTCTCCTAACTGGTGATTGTACTCATATCCTTCTTAGTTTACATGCATCCATAACCACTTTCAATCATCATTCGTCCGATTTTAGAAAAGATTATGCTTCATTTCTCCCTTGTCCAATCAGGTGATGATAACCCTAGATTGTGCCCATGAAATTTAATCGATCCAAAAATGGTCATCACCCTTCTAATGCATTGAATCGGTTAACTACCTCTTGTAAGTTGTTTTAAATATTACCACAATCGCCCAAAATATTTTCACCCTTCTTGAGTCTCATTCTTGAATCTTATCATGTTATCCCACCTCCATGTTTATTTGAGTCCATCTCATGCCCTTACATACCCTGGATCCTTTATCATCGACCCAATTTGAAGTGTTTTTCCAATCCTAGTCATGAATATTGCAATGAGAGGCACTCTTTTGAGGAAGGAATTGTAGTATGCCACGTACCTTGAGACACACCCTGAGGCCTATGAACTGTTCAAAAGTGTTGGATTCTATAGGTTCTTCCAGAAGCTCCAGGGGTACCATCAGGGTGTCACAGAGGCATTTGCCAAAAGTTTTAATGGATTTAAAGTTCAACTTGGGCCTGTTGTGATGTAGATAAATGAATCCAATATAGAAACAACTATAGAGATTCTTGGTGAAGGTGAAAAGTGGTTTAATATCATCTTAGTAAAGGAGATTGATTTTAGACTATTTCTCAAAAAAGAGCATCAAAATATGAAATGGCAAAAGGAAATTCCCAGAAGCTATTTGGAGGAAAAATGGGAAATATTGTTAAAAATTATTCAGGTTTACATCACTTGTGAGGGGAGATATGGTAGGACCATGCTTTACCATTTCATATTGCTCCTTCATTTCACTGGTAAGAAACCTATGAATATTCCCTTTTATATTCTTAAGAGTCTTACCAAGATGGCTTCCAAAGTTTAGGCCAAACCTTAGAAGGCTAGCAACAGTTTATTTCATCGTGGACTGATCAAACTAATAGTGTTAGAGGAGCTCAACAGAAGGAATAAGACTTGGGATTATCTTCTAGTTTGGGGAGTTTTGGGACAAGAAATTCAACCACACAAAGGAGGAACTTCCTCACAATAATTAACTTCTCCAAAAACTAGTAAAAGGAAGAGGAGAACACTATCACCTGTAGACACTGCAACACAAGATTCCCCATAAAAATCAAAGAAAATAAAAAGGAAGTTAGAATTTGGGGAAAATGCAGAGGATCAAGGAAAGGCTACAATTAAAAATATCCTAAATATGCCATATTCATATTTAGATTCAGAGCCATTAGTTGCGGAAAGGGAAAATCTAGAAGAGGGAATACCTAAAACATCATCAAAGAAAAAGGATAGTAAAAATCCTAAGGTTCTGAAACTGAAAGAATAACTGGCTGAGTTAAAGATATTAGAAAGACATCTAAAAACAAAGAATGAGACTCTTATAAAGTCATCTCTTAAAGTTGGTTCTGCATTGGATCAGTTGGCCATTAAATATGAGACTATAAAGCACAAGAATAAGATGATTTTCAAACAGGATATCAGACTGTAGAACATGAATAAAGTTTTGAGGTTTAAGATTGCTCACAAAAAGCTAAAACCTAAAGCTCACCTTAGTCTTGATGCTCTAGATGAAGCTTCCCTTGATATGAAATGAGGTGATTATAATAGATGAAGCATGATTAATGATCAAAATCAACCATTTTTGACTAGTTCGGGAGAAGTTACAGGTTTCTCTAGCTAAAATCAATTTCAAAGTCCATAATTAGCTATCGAAAATGATTCCCAGAAAATCAGAAGCTAAACATACTCAATTTTGACCTCGTTAGCTATCGAAAGTTATGTTATGAACAAAAAGCACATAAATATCCTTAGATCAAGGAAAACGGATTCCTCAATGTTCTCTAAGGCTTCCAGAATTATTTTCCAGTTATATCACATCCTCAATATGCTGGTGTCAGGTTAATATCAGATTAGTTAGGGTTTATTAAAGAAAGTCAAAGGATAACCTATTTCTTGGGATTTTGTTGTATTTTCCCTAGTTTTAGGATAGTAATTAGCAGACAATTATTTCGATTTTTACCCTTTGAGTGGTAAAAATCAAATATATTGTTATAAACTTAGGTTGTATCGCATGATTTTGAAATGAGATCAAATCTCTATTTTGGATAAATCATTAATTAAGTATTTTCCAGAAATATCTAGAAATAGTTAAAGAAGGGATTTGATCTCCCACTCTGTAGGATATGAATGTAATGGTATATTATAAAATATAGGATGAAATATGGCATAAGGGTTGGAACTAAAGGGAAAAATGGTATTGAAAGATTACCATCCATTGTAAATATTTTCAGGAGGTTTTAAGTGATCCTTTTTGATGAATACAAAGACATTATGTTTCAAGATTCTCGTGTCATAGTTATGTGGTGAAGTGCTTCTTGATGTAATCTGTTCTTCTTTGGTTTCACATTTTGTTTCTTTATTTTATTGTTTATAAGAATATCAAGTTCAAGATTTTCTTCAAACACCCTATTTTGGTTTAAAAAAATATTCATGTTTTCTTCTAAAGTTTGAATGTAGAATTCAGGTAGCAATGCTCTGCATTTGAAGTGAACCCTAATTTGTTCCTCTTTTTCCATATCACAAACTACAAGGATCCACTAACATGAATACCTTTCCTTGCTACATATGAGCTCAATTATTCCTTCATTTGATCACCTTAAACCTTGTTGACTCCATTTTTCCCAATGGTCCTCTTTCATTGCCCCAACCAAAAATTCAAAAGAAAACATGTACTCTCATAACTAGCCTAATATCCAATCCAAACAAAGCTAAATCATACAGAGATATCCCTCTCTGAGTATTGGAGGGATAGATCCTTGAATCCAAGTGGTTTTGTGGTTGCCTCCATCAATTTCTTCCTCATCCTGAGAAATTACGGAGTGCTAACAGGGGGGATAAGGATCTATGTAAATTTTAGGAAACTTAGTGATGCCTTCTTACATGACCCTTTCCATACCCATTTTACAGATGAGGTCTTAGATAATGTGGGAGGCCATGAAGCATTATCATTCATAGATGGATTCTTAGGATACCATCGGATCCAAATAGCTCTAGAGGATATATATAAGACTACTTTTTCTATAGAATGAGGATCCTACCAATATATAGTCATGCCATTTGGGCTGAAGAATGAACGAGCCATTTTTTCTAGGGTAGTCATAACTACTTTTAAGGAATTCATACATTAGTTTCTCTAAGTATATTTAGTTGAATAGACTGTATATAGTCTATTAAAGGACCATGTCGAAGTGTTAATACTAATGTTGGAAAGATGAAAAAAATGTTAGATATCATTAACCAACAAGAAATTCATTTTTTGTACACCTTTTGGGATATTGCTGGGACATATAGTGTGTAAACAAGGTTTACTAGTTGACCCTGCTAAGATTGCATTCATTGTGAATTTACCACCAACAAAGTCAGTGTTCAAATTAAGAGCCACACTGGGACATACATGCTATGGCAGGAAATTTATAAAAGGGTATGCGTAGATTGCTACACCAATGGAAAAAATATTAAAGAAGGACACTAGATTTCAGTGGAATGAGGACTGCCAACAGGGATTGGAAAGTCTAAAGGAAAATACAATAACATCACCTATCTTAGTATTTACATATTGGGAAAATATATTTCATGTGCATGTAGATGCATCAGGCATAAAACTTGGAGCAATTATGGTGTAGCCAGGAGCAGGGGAATTAGACCATCCTATAGCCTTTGTAAGGAGAAATTTGTCAGAATATGAGAAGAATTACAACACCCAAGAAAGAGAAGGCCTAGCTATGGTCTATGCACTTCATAAATTTAGGAACTATTTACTGGGTAAACACTTTAAAATATTCACACACCATTCTTCCCTCAAATATCTAATCAACAAACCAATGTTAGGGGGGAGGATCTGTAGATGGCTATTATTATTCCCAGAATTTGATTTTGAAGTGATAGTCAAACGAGTGAAGATGAATGAAGGAGATGATCACCTGTCAAAGGTAACTAATGGAGAAGAACCTACTAATTTGGAATACAACTTCCCTAATGCACAATTATTTACAGTACAGGTAGTTGATGAATACTTCACTAATATTATTGAATACTTAAGTACATGGGTTTCCCCACAATAATTTAGCACTGTGTAGAAGAAAAACCTGGTAGTTAGAGATGCATACTATCAACTCATTGCAATACATTTATACAAGATGGGCGTAGGTAGTATTTTGAGAAGGTGTGTAATGGAACAAGAACGACCTAGAATTTTGGCAGAAGATCATGAATGTATAGTTGGAGGACACTATGCAGGAAAAGATACTGCACAGAAGGTATTTCGCACATGATTATGGTGGCCAAAAATCCATAAAGATGGTAAGGATTATTTCCATAACTGTGATGTCTGTCAAAGGGTTGGCAAACCCAACAAAAGGGATGAGATGGCCCTAAGACCACAAGTGTTTCTACATGTATTTGAAAAATGGGCAATAGAATTTTTTGGACCTATTAATCCACCAACAAAAAGTTCAGGAGCTAGATATATCGTTACTGCGACTGAATACTTAACAATATGGGAATAAGAAACTCCAGCCAAAGATTGTAGCACAAATACAAAAACACACTTCTTATTTGAGAAATTGATCACTATATTTGGATGTCCCGGGATTCTGATGAGTGACCAAGGAACTCACTTTATTTATAATACCATCAGGGCTATGACTGAGGAGATTGAAGTCTATCACCAAAAGAGTACACCATATCATCATCAGGAAAATGGAACAATAGAAGATTTCAATAATATTTGTGAAAATTCTTTGACTAAGATCCGCAACGTTAACATGGATGATTGGGACTTGAAAATACCAGTAGTATTATGGGAATATAGTACCAAAATTAATAATTTGAGAGGACAAACACCATTCATATTGATGTATGGACAAGAAGTAGTGGTGTCATTAGAATTTATGGTACCCAGTTTGCGCTTAGAAACAATTACCAACATGACATAAAGAGGCACAATATAGGAGAGGTTAAGTCAACTAAAAAAAATGGAAGGGGACATGAATCTGATCAGATTTCACCAGGAAGTACAGAAAGCGAGGGAAAAATCCTGGCATGACAAACATATTAAAAAGAAGAGCTTTAAGGAGGGATACTTAGTTCTACTATATGATATTTTTTTTTTTCAACACCTTGGTAAGTTTAGAATGCATTGGCTAGGGCCATATGAAGTAAAAACTGTCATAAATGGGGGATATGCACATATAAAGGACTTGGGAGGAACATAACTGAAAGGAATGATCAACGGTAGTCAACTGAAACTGTATAGGGACAATCAACCTACTAACCCTTAAAAGTTGTAGTGCAGTAAGAAAACCATGTATATAGTGTACTATAGTAGATATTAGGAAATAAAACTTATAAAAGGAAGGAAAAAGTAGAAAAATAAGAAAAAGTAAGATAGAAGTAGAAAAAGGAAGACAAAAATAGAAAAAGAAGGAAAATACAAAACACTGGGAAATATTGCGTGCAACAGAAAGTGGAATCAACGTGAAAAAAAAAAGAAGTGATCACACACAAAATATGGCTGATAGGAAGAAAACCCAATGCACCAGAGGAAAATCCACAACAGAAACATATGACGCACCGAAAAGTTACACCGCACCAGAAAACAGACCAATGGTCGACAAAGAAAAAATCGCTCTTCATGGTAAAAAGGTGCAAATTGAGCATTTATGAAACTTAACAAAGAATTCTCGACAAGATTTAACACATTTATGACCATAAAAAAAGCATCTCCGAGAAGATTTAGGGAATTTATGACACCCCGTATATAACTAAAATGTTGGATGAATGATACGTATTATGAATTTACATACCCACAAAACTAAGGAAAACAAAGACAAGTGGTGAATAGGTGAGTTCAGAGATCGTAGCAGTTGAATTTCAAATGGAGAAGGAAGAACTACCCATGATGTCACCTCCAAAGGTCAACGCACCTGGAAAAATATCACAGAAAGCACACAGTAGCCAAGGTCATCACAGGAAATTGCAGAGGAAGAACAAGTGTTTACATAGACAGAGGGAATTGCAGATGTCAATTCAATTCCTTCACCTCAGAACAAACTAATGGGCACCACACTGGTAGAGGAAAAGGGGAAATCCCGAATGATAGTTTGGATGGGAATCAAATCACACAAAAGTGTGCGATGCCATGACCCATTAGCAAGAGGAAACCTACAACAACCTTCCAGGGTTGAAGTAGCCCACAAAACAAATGGCGTTGATAGTGAGAGGAAATAATTTGACGGGCCAAGGTCACAAACTATGGTGGGGTCTGTGCTACAAGGGGAAGTGAAAATCGAAGATATCATAGGGAAAATAGAGTCAGGTTGAGAATAAAGAGAGCTAAAGGCTGGGACATCTAGCACATCAGAAAAACAAAAGGGGAAACATCCCATTGCGTGGTCACTGTGCAAATAGCCCGACACCTCAATCATTTTTTCGTGCATTCC
>ML809121.1:89548-99827 GCA_009831015.1 Picea engelmannii | reverse complement strand
ATTTTATCCCATCATATTTCTTTTGTCCCTCCATGGATGGTTTCTTGGGTGTGTGAGAGGATTTTTCCTCAATAGAAACTAGCTCGAGACCAAGTTCTCTATACCCTGACCACGTCGGGGACATGCATTAGAAAAAATGACAAGGAGAAGATTTCTCTGATACCATAGATCCAGATTTATGAGAGGAACGAAAAAAACCCCCATAGGTTTATAATATTAACATAGAGACACAGTGAATAATAATAGAGATATAGTAAAAATTGACTTCTATTAAATAAGAAATATGCTGAAAACTGTAAAATGCAGACTGAGAAAAAGCTTGTTAGAATGATGGAAAATTATCTCTAAGAAGAGATATGACAGTTACGCTCATTCGCAAGAAGATGAGTAAAATGAGGCTCTAAAGGAATTTTTACAATAAACATGAATTCAAAAACCCTAGACATCCAAAAACCTAACCCTAGGAGATGAAGTGCCAAAATTCATGTGGGCCTCATTGGGGTAAGTTAGTACATCAACTTCCCAGGGTCGTAACATTTGCATACAATCTCCATTTAGGGTGTATGATAGCTCATTAGAAATATATTGACAAGGAGATTCATTTAGCGGGATAACTTGGAGACTTTGACTTCCATTGATGTGCATGATTGTGAAAAAACGTTTTTTAGACCCTCAAAATGACCCTAGAAGTTCAGGAACCAAAAAACTGCTAAAAATAGTAAGTTGCCAAAAAACTGTTTTGAGCTAGTTGGACAAGGTGGGTGGTCACCGTTATCCTCCTGGATAAATCCTCCCCCCTTAGGAAGAAATCGTCTCCATTGCATTGAGTTCCCCCATTAGATGAGGAAATTCCTGTTGAATTTGGCCCCAGGTGAGCCACTTGCCTTGGTGCAGGAGTTGCCTTGATTTGAAAACCCGATAAATATGGATCCTCTTTTAGAAAGTTCCATTGAACCATGTCTCCATGATATGATCAATGGATTCTTGTTCCATTAATTCATGTTTGAGATATTTTGGTGTCAACCTTTCTACTATCTTCAAGGTGTCCAATAATGGTGGAAAATAAGGCTGAGTGAGGTCCACATTAAACACTGGGTGCAATCCAAGGAAGGGGGGAAGGTTGAGCTCAAAATCATTGTCACCCATAGACTTGGTGATGGTGTAGGTTTTGTTATCACATATTCTTGAAGGGGGGTGTTTTTCCTTTGGAGTTGGCCCTTGGGTGAAAAAATGCGAGAAAAGGGTTTTAAAAACCCACCATATGTATTTTATCCAAAGTCGGGGTGTATGAAGGTGGGGGACATGTGGCAATAGATCAACATTTCGCTAACTCGCAGAGTGGAAAATTTAAAGGGTAGAGTCATGAGGAATCACAAAACACGAAGTCACGAAATGATCTGGGTCGTCCATTATAGAAGGAAATGTGGCGCAGGATCACCATGGAAAAATTTGTTTTGGAAAAGATCAAGTGAGAAGTGCTGATAGTCGATGTCCCAAAATGCCAATGGACCAAGGTCCTAAAATACCGATAAACGAGGTCCTGAAATGCCAATGTTCTGAGGTCCCGATGGTTCGAGATATTGAAATGCTGAAATTCATCTAGGCCATTCGATCAAAGGGGATGCGTGGCACTTGATCCAAGAGATCACGATTTCATGACTCGGAGGTTTGAGCATGGAGCACAACGTGAGTTCACAAAAAATGAAATTACAACACGCCTGAAAGTTGGGCCCACGATCAAAACCCAAGTTCATATAGAAAGAGGGGCCACAAATAAGATTAAGTGTCTGTTTATCAGGTAGTTACTAGGGTTTCCAGAATGCAATCGTGGTAGATCCGAATGTCAATCTAAAAGAGGCCATTTTGTGAGTTCGAGCATCGGGATATTGGGAATCAAGTGGAGTGAAAACTTCTGAAACGTGAAATCCAAAAATTTCATGGGGGATAAGTGCTGGGTCATGGCCCGAGGTCATATGAAGGTAGGGGTGCAGAGTTCACGTGAGCTACGCCTAGGGCCAAAACGCTGATCTTGCCGCAGGAGGAGTTTCCACGTCTTCTAGGTGCCAAATCGACTCAGCCTCATCTTGATCCCGACAAACTAGTTAATAGAAGCAGGGGAGGTGGTTGAAACCTCACCTCACCCCATAAATGGAAATCATGGAGGAGTTGGCCATGGAAATAGAGCTGTCAGTGCGTGGTACCCCTACGAGTGGTTTTTCCTACAAGCCCATACTGATTCGAGCTTGCGTCTAACAAAAGAAGATGTAGATGTCCAACCTTGAACGCAGTGCCATGGAAGCTCGAGCGCACCTCTGTTGTTGTTTACGAAGTTTTTGAGTATATGTATGTAGTTCTGTTATTTTTGTAAGGGTCGATGGTTGATCTAATCTCTCATATTGTAAAGTTTTAATGAAGCCTCTGTTTCTCTAGTTATGTGTTGCCTTTTGAGACTTATTGTTTAATTACAATCAACTTTCTTGTCATCTCTTTGCTTCTTATATTGAATAATTGGGCATGGGTGATCCAGTTGATTTGTTGTGATTGTATTGTAATGTATGTTTGATTGCAATATTGCTATGACCTTTTCAGTTTCCTAAAGTTTTAGTTTCAAGTAGATCTTGTATTCCAAGATTTTCCTCCTTAGGCTGCTAGAAGACCCGATGTCCATAGCAGACCTCTACATCTCCTCACCAGTTCTTCCCCCTAATCACCCTTTGCTACAACTTAATGATTGAAGTTAAATCAATACCTCACTTGCTCATGCATTTCCTAATGCATATTTATGAATTAAAGCGATATTTTCTTGAGTCTGCACCCATTTGACCCCCTTTAATTTATTCATTGTGACATACAAACTGATGGGTACTGGGATTACCTCTGCTGCAATCCATAGGTGACTTATAGTGCTAATAGGGTCCATATAATAGTTGAATAAGACTTCGATGAGGCCCTATAAGGCATTCTTTCTACATGTGCAACAAGACTTTGTCTCCCACCTAAAATTGGTGTGGCACCCGGTGTTGATCATGGCGATGCTTGTACTTGGCATTAGACTTTTGTAAAATATTCTGAACTTGTTGGTGGATGTGCTAGATCCACTCAATGAACTGGGTGGATTTTTCAACTCCAGTTGGAGCATTCGACGAGTCTTCTTAGGTGTCTTCTAGGGGTAGTGCAACATCCATGGGACCCAATGATTGAAATACCAACCCCACCTAAAAGGGGTCATGGTAGGTTGAGATATGTATGGCTCTATTGTAGCTGTGTTGAACATAGGGAAGACTCTCATCCTAGGTGCGGGGGTGATTGGAATTGTACATGCACAGGATGTGCACGATCATTTAGTTGATGACCTTGGTTTGGCCATTTGTCTGGGGGTGGAAGGCAGTGGACTTGGTGAGCTTGGTGTCCAACAGTGACCAGAGACTTGGCCAGAATGTGCTAAGGAATCAATTGCCCCAATCTAAGATAATGGTTTGTGGGATCCCAAAGTGTATACACACGCGTTCAAAGAATATCTTGGAAGTTCTCTCCACTGTGATGCCCTTTTTCCAGGTGACTAGAATTGCCATCTTAGAAAAGTGATCGAAAACCACAAAAACATAGTCATTTCCCCACTTGGTGGATGGAAGGCCCGACATGTAGTCCATTAAGATGGATTCCTAGGGCCTATCAGGAGTAGGAAGAAGAGTGTACATGTGTTTTTTCTTAATGGTTGGTTTGGAAATAACACAAATAGTGCAGGACTGAATATACTTGCTGACATCCTGTCGAAGTTTCGTCTAGTAGAAATTTCACTACAAAAATACCACTGACTTTTCCACGCTAAAGTGTCCTACCACCTGATTGTAGTGGGATTCCCAAATCAACTTCACTTGCTCACTTTATGGAACACATATATGGATCATTTGGCACACCATCCCATCTTTAAGATGTAAATTAGTGACAGTTGTGTTTGTGCCCAATATCTGGCAGGTGTTAGCTAAGTCAGGATCTGTCACATAGAGGTGGGGCCATCCAAAGGTCTCATGGTAGTAAGAATTGAGCACTGTGGTGAGTGTCATGACTGGAGGTAGAATGAGGCAATCACTGAATCAGTTGGTACTTCCCATTTTATACTTGATGTTGAGGTGGAACTGCTGCAAATATGTGGACCACTTCTGATGGTGGTCATTCTACAATTTCCCTTGTGTATGCATGAATTGTAGTGGCTTATGATTAGTGTGGATGATTTTATCCTTCCTAAGAATTTAATTCCTCCATTGGCATCAGTCTTGCACAACGGGGTACATTTATTTTTTGTTAGTAAGGTACTTACATATGACATTAGATAGTGTCTGACTATGATAGGCCATGGGGTGGCCATGTTGAGTGATGACTATGCCCACAACATAGTCTGAACCATCTATCTTGATCTCAAAGTGATTTTGCAATTCAAGTAATGAAAGAACTAGTTTAGAGCACAAGTGTTGCTTTAGATAATCAAACACTTTCTATTGGGATAGGCCCCACACAAATTTTTCCTTACCACTACACATGTTATTTGGCTGAGGTCCCATGAAATATAGGAGAATCCCAACAAGAACCTTGGATATAAATTTGGGAGGCTTAAGAATCTCCGAAGATCAATGAACGTGGTTGGGGCTGGCCAGTCATAGATGAATTGGATCTTGGATGGATCAACATGCATACCATGCACATCAATAATCTAGCCTAGGTACCGGACCCTATCCATACCGAAGGATAATTTTTCCAAGTTGGCATATATCTTGTGTTTCCGCAGAGTGTGCATAACCTGTTGAATATGATACAAGTGTTTTTTCCAAGTCTTGTTGTAGATGAGGATGTCATCAAGATAAAACACCAAAAAATAAATAGTGAAATTCCAAAAGATATCATCCATCATCCTCATGAAAGTTGTTGGAACATTTGTCAAGCCAAAGGGCATGACCAACCATTCAAAAGGACCTTATTTTGACTTTAAGGAAGTTTTCCATACATATGTTAGTTCTATTGGGACTTGATGGTAGCCAGACTTCAGATCAATCTTACTGAATTATTTGTCCCTGTTAACACTAGAAGTCACCCTCAGATTGCATAGAAGGTAAGACCAGTACCCATTAGTTCATACCGTAAATTTAAATGAGTTTTAGGTGATCAAATTGAGAGGAATCAATGATAATAACATTCTAACTCAGAAATTTGGACTAACATGCATAAGCAATTGAGGTTTGGAATCAACTTTAGCCAGTAAGTTGGAGTAAGGGTGAATAGCAGGAAGACTTTGGTGAGGAGAGTGTAGAGGTCTACTATGGACATCAGGTCTTTCAACGGCCTAAGGAGGAAAAACTTAAACGCAAGATCCTATTGAATTCAAATCTCAAAGAAACTGAAAGAAATTATAACAACACTATAATTGAACATTCATCATAATACAGTTACAACAATTCATGTTAATCAATCAATCATGAACTCTCTCAGTATCAGAGGCAAATATGATGGAGAAAGAAAGATGACTTAGATTAACCAATATGTCTCAAAAAACAAATACATAACCAGAGAACCAGTATTCTTCATAAAAATATTACAATAGCCAGGAGCCTAGCTCAACCATTACACCTTAACAAAATATCAAAACTGCCTATATATACTAAAAATGTTGCTACCACCAATAATGTGATCGGACCCCTCCATTCAAAGTTTCTAGTCGATGCCTACTCTGTTAGCCTGTGCAGGCCTTCTTATGTCAGATGTGAGCTTGCCTTAGTTATGTGCTTTGCAGGGAAATCCATCCAGAAGGAAGCTTCAGATTGAAAATCTGCACTCACGATCGTTCTCAACATGCTTTCCATTTATGGGGTGAGAGGACGTCTCAACTGGCACCCCTATTTTCAATAAATACCTTCATCAGGATCAAGACAAGGCCTGATACCCATGAATTTTCTAGGTAGTGCCCATGACTTATTCAAGTCAAATCGGATGCCTTGAGGCCATGCAAATCTTCTTCTGTGACCAATACGGGTGTTGTAGGTACTAAGCTTCTTTGTGGACCTAACCTTCACTAATATGACCTCCGGCTGTGACCAAGCACTTACCCAAAAGGTGTTTCATGACTTCTTGTTTTGGGTGCTTCCTTGTGAACCACTCCCGACTCTCTTGATTTCCAAACTCGTGAACTGGAGCCCAATGTGACCTCCACTATGACCTAGGGCTCATATCCAAAGGTGTTTTGGGATTTCGTCTTTTGGGAGTTTCCACTTCACTTGATTCCAATATCTCGATGCCCGAAATTATGAAATGGCCTTATTCAGATAAATGATCAGACTTGCTTTAAATTTGATGGCCATGATTCCTTCCTCAGAAACCCCAGTTGCCAACCGCTCAATAGGCGCTTACCCTTATTTATGGCCTCTCTTTCCATATGATCATGGGATATGATCATGGGCCCAATTACTGGGTGCTTCATGGTTTCTCACTTTGCAAACTTCCGCTGTGCTCCATGCTAAAACCTCTGATTCACGAAACCATGACTTCCTGGATATGGCGCCATGCATCCTTCTGAATCTGATGGCTCCTGTTGATTTCGAGTTTCGGGAGTTCGGACCTTTGAAGAACAATTTTAACTCTAGTTTGAACTCCCAATTCCCATGATTATTTTCCACAGTTGATCTATCCTAATGAGATCTACGATCCAGATTAATTCTTTGCTCGACCTTTTGACTTCGGAATTTTTTAAAATATGTGATTTGTGTTCATGGCAATGGCCTACATGATCGAGGATTCAGATGACTCACTGTGGGATGGAAAAATAGGGATATTAGGGAAAAATTACAGACTTAGGTAGAAACCACAAACCCATAGGACTCTAACAAGTTCATGTGATAATATTTGGCTCCACAGGGGATGGCATGCTCCCTGCGAGCTACCAAGAACAAGTAGTTCCAGTGCCTTATCTATTGGGTTATGGAGTCGTTTATAAAAGCCAAAAATGAAAGAAAAAATGATATTTACAATGACATGGGAATCCACTCATGGCTTAAGTAAAAAACTTCTTCGGAAAATGCCCATTTATAGGGCTACCAAAAACTTCAGCATCCTCCAAATCCTGCAACTTGTAAGTGTTATTTTAAAAAATCTCTGAAACTTTGAAGGGGCCAATCCATAAGGCCTCAAATTTACCATGCTTGTCTTTATATTGTTTAGGTGCATCCCACTTGAGTACTATCTCTCCTAGATGGAAATATTCTTTCCTTACTTTTATGTCAAAATCCTACTTGATCTTCTGCTGATGGTCATAGGCTTTGTCCAATAGTTGCTCCCTCATTTGATGCACTTCTACCAGCTGTTGTATTCCCTAATCATATCATTTGGTTCTCCTTGGTATTCTTGGAATAATTTCTCCACAGGTCAGGCAAGTTGAGAAGGAAAAATGGCTTCAACTCCATATACAAGCTGGAAAGGAGAGATACCAAGAGATCTCTTTGTTGTCACTCTATCAGCCCATAAAGCAAATTTAAGCTTCGAATACCATGCCTTCTTGTTGTCCTCTAATAGTATTTTGATGATATTAATAAGGCTCATGTTAGAGGACTCTACCGGTCCATTCCATTGGGGATAATAAGGAGTAGAGTGAATCAGTGTGATTCCAAATTGTTCACAAAACTTAATCAATGGTTTGGTCTTGAAATTTGCAACATTATCAGTGACAATTTTGTTTGGACAACCAAATCTTGCCATAATATCTTCAAGAAAACCAATGATTATCTTGTGGGAAGCATTTCTTGTGGGGATGGACTCTATCCACTTAGTAAAGTAGTCTGTGGCAGTCAACATCCACCTATGCTGACCACTTGAAGCAGAATGTATTTACCCAATAAAATCGAGGCCCCACTGTTGAAAGGGTCCTAAAGCTACCACAAGATTTAATGGAAAAGACTTGAGCTGTTTCTTTCCAGATAATTTATGACACTTGACACAAGACCTGATCTTTGCATAGACATCCATGAAGAGACTAGGAAAAAAATACCCAGCCCTGAGAATCTTGTAGGCAGTGGTTCTCCAGAAGTGACTCCCTCCACATAAACTGTCATGAAAATCATACATAATATTTTGGGATTCCTGTGGGTATATACATCTCAAAATCACTCCTAAAGGGTATTTCCAATATAAAACTTGATCAATCAGATAATATTTAAGTGATTTGATATTCAAATCTCTTACCTTTTTCTTTCTTATGCCATCAGGAGGCTATAACTTCTGTAGGAAAAATATAATGTCTTTGTACCAAGTGCATCCTGCCAATAGGGGTGTGACTTTAGGATCTTCATTAGAGAACTCAACTTGCCTATTATCTAAACAAATGTTGATGAAATTGACCCCCAAGGCTTTATAATTAGATTCAGCCAACAACCTAGCTACACATTTACCTTTAACCAATTTGGTAGGCTTTATTTCAAGATCAAATTCAAGGATTTTGGCAATCCACTTGCTCCTTCTTCCATCTAGCTTAGGCTGAATGAGGATTTCAGTCATAGAGGCTAAAGGGACATATGCAATGAATTTTGAATGTAGCACATAAACTCTGAAATCTTTGAGAGATTTAACCAAAGAACATGCCTTCTTTTCCATGATGTCATACTTTATTTAAGCATCTCTCAGTGCCCTATTGAAAAAGGAAATGGGTTGCTCTAACCCTTCGACATTTTTCTGCAATAAAACAACTATGGTTTAGTCATGGCCTTCTTTATTTGGTCAAAAGAGTTACGAGATTCATAAGTCCATTTGATTTCATTTTCTTTCCTCAACATGGCTATGATAAACTTCACCAACTCACAAAATTCGAAACAAACCTTCTCAGAAAATTAATTTTCCCCAAGAAAGAATGAACTTATTTCTTGGATCTAGGGAGTGAAAAAGTTTGGATAACCTCTATCCTTATTGAATCAATCCTTACTCCCTCGTATGACACAATGTGCCCCAATAATTTCCCTTCTTTCATGGAAAATAATGATTTTTTTGGATTTAGAGAGAGGCAAAATATTCTACATTTCAAGAAGACTCTTTTTAGGTGATCATAATGTTCTTTATCAGTTTGTGAGAACATTGTTATGTCATCTAAATAAATGACTACAAACTTGTTCTTCTCTCCAATAAAGAAAATCCCATGGCTCACTAAAAGGTTGCTCCTACATTCATCAATCCAAAGGGAATCTTAGTGTACATGAATGTACCCCAAGGAGTGGTGAAGGATGTCTTCTCTCTGTCTTCAAGTAACACATAGACCTGATTGTAGCCAAAAAAGACAACAATCATAGACATCTTGGATGCACCCGTCACCCTCTGTAATATGTGTTCCATATTGGGCAAGGGGTAATTATCTTTCTTAGAGCTTCTGTTCAGATTTTAGAAATCAACACAAAGTCTGATTTCTCCATTCTTCTTTCTCACTGGGACCAAGTTGGCCACCCACTAAGAAAATCTCAAAGGAACGATAATCTGGGCATCCAAAATATTTTTTACCTCTTCCTCCATAATAAGCAGTATCATAGGATTTGTTTGTCTCAATTTATTCCTAAATGGTTTGGCTTCTTCCTTCAGTGGGATCTTATGCTTGATGATACTTGTGTAATATGTTCTGAGGTCTTCATATGTATAGGAAAACACATCAACAAATTCTCTTAACATCTCAGCGTATTCATCTCTTTGTTCTCTTGACAAGATGCTTGAAAATTTGACAAATTTTGGGTCCTTCTATGTACCAATATTACAATCAGATACATTAGCATCATCAATTGAGCCTTTAAAATTTACTGCCACATCGTTCCCATCGAACAATCTTTCTAAAGGAACTAGTCCCTTTGGAATGTGGTTGATAGGAAACTGAACAATATGGTGAATAGAAATTTTATTTAAAAATACATAAGCATGAGGGTCAGTTTCAGAATCATGATCCTGATCAATGTGTAATGCATATAGCTCATCGAAAGATTCAAGAAACTTTCTAATATCAAGATCATCCTCAAATACCTTCCAATGCTTGACATTGTTAGGTATAGAGGGTCTATATATTAAGAACCAAATATCAATGTAACATAGAAAAACCTCAGAAAAAGTGCTCCACGCCTTGAAAAAGAGATAATTTTATATAATAAGCCTCTTCGAGGGGGAAAACTCCTTTTACCCTACTTAAATGTTCAAGTACAAGATTATTCAAAATGAAAATGTCTCCTTGGTACATATAGGAGACTAGGAGGTATAACTACAACTAATGGCCTAAAGC
>ML809121.1:50383-76655 GCA_009831015.1 Picea engelmannii | reverse complement strand
ACTTACACATTCTAAGTTTTTGTGGTAATAGTCCAATCTGGATTTATGGGTGGCTAGCTAGTCCATACCAATCAGCAGATCATATGATCCCAGGGGTAATAAGTTAAGGGTTGTTTGGGTGGGGAATTTACCCAACATCAATTAGCAGGCTGGTATAACCTCTGCTACTTTTCTTTTGGTTCGAGTGGCTAACTGTACCAACCATGGCTTGGTATGTTTTTTTGGCTATAGTTTACACTTATCAACAACTTTAGGGGCTATATAACTCAAATTTGAACTAGGGTCAATTAAAATAGACACTCGATGGTTGGAAATCATACCTTCTATTTCCACTATTGAAGCTTGGTGGTTGGCTTGGTTATTATCCAAGGTTGCATAAATTTGTGGCTCACTCCTGGCAACATCATTGACGGTAGTAGCTTCTTGGATGTTATAAATCCTCCGACTATTCTGTTATCGGTGTGGGCAGTCTCTCAAGAGATGTTCTTCTCTGCAACCCCAACATTTCAAAGGTTCTCTCTTTGGGTTATCTGTCTTCACTGATATGGGTCCAAAAGTTTTATTTCCACTTAAGGAGGGAAAATTATGCTGGTGCATACTCTGGGCTAGAAAGTTCATTCTTAGGTTCTTCTTGTAGTTCTTAAATCCTAGGGGTTTAGTTCCCCTTTTTTGAAATCTTAAACTATTATTTTGTTTATATCCTTCGCGAGGTTCTTCTCGATGCCCAAACTGTTCATGACAATAGTTTGCCTTTCGAATAGTGTCTTCTAGAGTCTTTGGCTCATCAAATTCAATTCTATTCTGATAGTCCTTAGGTAGTCTACCGATGAAGTGTTGCACCTTTTCCTTTTCCGCCTTGATATAGGGTACATACCTCAACAAATCGAGGAATTTGTTGACATATTCTTCTATAGTAAGTTGTCCCAGTTTGAGTTCATAAAAATCTTTAGTCTTTTTGTCGAAATATTTTTCCAACAGAGACTTCTTCCAGAAGTATTTCTCAAACCGTTCCCAAGATAGGTCCTCTTCGCGAACCCCTTTCATATTTTTAAGGTCCTCCCACCAAATGGAATCCTTTCCATTCAAGTTGAAGGTGGCCACTAAGGCCTTCATATTTTCTGAAAAGTCATGGACTCTGAAATACTTATTTAGTCCAAGAAACTAGGCCTTTGCTTCCTCTCCCTTCTTTATTTCACCGTCGAAGGAGGGTGGTTTGGCCTTTCTGAATTCTTTGAATTTTCGACCTTTGGAAGGATTTTGCTTCTTTCGTTTCTTTCGAGAATAGGAACTGGTTCTGCTGTTAGAAGAGCCTTCTAAATTCCCAGCTTCCTTCTCAAAGGAATCACTCGGCACTGGTCCTTTATCTCTAGGGTGGACATTTTTTGAGGTGCTCCTCTCAGTGTGGCCACTGATATGACCATGTTTCTGAGTTTTAGGTTCATGCTGCATTTGTCTTTGTAGATTGGATAAACTCTGCAGTAAAACTGAGTTAATTTCTGTTTGCTTTTCTTGTTCTTTCATCATTCTTTCATTGTCATCCTTGCATCTTTGTAATTTGACCATGAGACTCCTCACAGTCTCATATATATCTGGAGGGGTCCCTGCTGCCCTCCTTTCGTCAGACTCTTCGTCTCTATTGTGGGAGACATTTCCCACTTATTGGTGAGTCACCATACTATGCATTGATAAATTTCTTGGGGTTTATCTTCCGCTTGTGTGCAAAAGGGAAAAACACTGGTTGTTAGTCAATATTTATATTTATTTACAACCAGTACATAATTTATATTTTCACATGTACACACACACAATAGGATTTTTTCATTCTTAATTTCGTCTTTTGATTAGGAAGGTTAAGACAGGGGGTTACTTTTTTTAAGAGTGTTATGAACGGAGCTTCTGCGCAACTCGTTCATGAGCCCAAGCAGGCTGAGTGTTGTAACCATGCTCTGATACCAATTTGTCACATACCCACCACATAATCAAAAAATTTCGCCGAATTCTCGAGGATCAGGATCCCCGAAAAACATACAGGGGTCTAGTGTAGGCTAGTTCCTTCCTTTTCCACCTCCATATGATCATGGGTCACGCCCACAGGCCAAAAAAGTATGGCATCCTTTCTCTCTTCGTGGTTCAGCGCTACCAGAGCGTCGAGTCTCTCGACTTTGCAAACCTTGACACAACAAAGTGACGAATCCCCGAAAGGGCTAGCGAGTACAAGTTTCATGTTTGGGTCTTGTCCTTGTGACCATGTTCCATGACCATGCGCTTAAACTAGCAAAGACCTTACCGACCTTTCATGATTTGGGAAATTGCGATGCATGACTTCTTCCTTTCCCATTCAAATCCCCGAAAACCATGAAGTCTCCCAAGTTTCCCTCCAAAGGGAGATCAACGGCTGTAAGCCTCCCCTGATCCGATGATTTGGATCTTTTCGGGATTTCGGTGCTCGGGGTTCGAGGTGCAATGATCCCAAAAACTCATGTCATGCAAATCTTTGAATTTTGGTATGGGGATCTATGTAGGAGATCAACGGTCCTTGATAGTGTGGATCCAATGGTCCATAGGATTTCGAAACTTTCCCTGAACTTTGACCACTCACCACGCGTCTCCCTTGATGGACGATCCAGATTCCTTTGGGACTTCCATTTGACACTTTTCGCTACTCAAAACTTCGCAGGTTGAAGCGTCGAGCTCTCGTGCTCTTCTTCTCTGAAATATCGAGATGCGAAAGTCAACAATGGTTGACTTCCTCTTTGCACTTCTCGCAACTCGCAACCTCGTGAGTTGGAGTATTGAGCCTTCATACTCCTATCTCATGAATCTTCAAGACACGAGAAGTCAACGAAGTGTTGACGCCTTTCTGTGCGACGCGTGCCCACCTGTCAATCACGCGAGCCCCACATGATGGATGTGCCACGTGTTCTCATGAGCCTCAACTCTTGGCACTTCGCGACTTCTACAGTCGAAAGTGATTCCCCTCAATATCCAAGGCCCCGATATGTGATATGGTGAGGAGGTCTTGACTCAAAGGTTGCTCCTACTTCTCACTATTCAGGACTTCACGACTCCAAGGGTTGGGTCTTCTACCTCCAAACTCACAAACCCCCGATACACGATGTACCGAGACGTCAAATCCCACGAATGTCCTTCCTCTTTGATCAATGGCCCAGATCACATCATGATCTCGCGACTCGGGACTTCGTGACTCCAAGAGCCTGGCCTTCCACCCCCAAACTCATGAATCCCTGATACGCAAAATGGTAAGATCTCTACCACCTGTCCTCCAACATGGACAGTCCAGATGTCTTCGAGACTTTTGGGATGTAGTCAAGTTCACTCTCCCACCTACGTAAAGATTAATATCGATGACCTATAGAGCTCCGATGGGTCCCTGGGATCTACGGTCTAGGATCCTCTCGTGAATTCCCTGCTCACGAGGTCGAAACACTTCCCTCTATGACTCCCAATGTTTGAATCCCCAATATGGGTGATCTCGCGACACGCGTCCACTCTCAGACGAACGGCTCAGATTTCCTTCACCCCTTCAGGACTTCTCCTTTCGTGGCCTCGTGTGTCTTGAGGCAAGGGTTTTAACCCTTCAACTCGCGAATCCATGAGATGAGATTTTTCGAGTGATCCAACGATCCTTACCGACCCAGATCCTACGATTTGATTTCTCCCAAACTTAAGATTTGAAAAATAGGCTGACTGTAGCTCCCCTGCTCCTCTGCAATATCTGATGGCTCTCAGGACTTCGCGAATTCTCCACGAAGAATTCCAACCATCCAACGCCTCCTTGACGACTCTTGCGAAGTGAACATGGTATTCCTTCGCTGCTATTTCAGCATTTCAAGATGATCATTCTTCCTCGTACAGGGTTACTAAGAATTACGCCTTCAAATCCTTTTTCCAGGTTTTGGGTGAGCTTTCTAAGAAGGGTGTCTCTATGGGGAGGTCTACCCAGGGTATTACCTAAGAGAGATAAGGGTATAGATTTCCTGAGGACAGACTTGAAATCTAAGTTGATTCAATGTGCGTATATACATATAAATCTATTTATAAGCATAATCCATACATGGCCCTTTCATTATAAGCATGCAACCACCATTCCCGAATAAAAACACTACACAGGCGGTCTTATACTCAAACCATTCATAAAAATGCATAGACTAAGAGCATATATTTCAGCATATAAATTTCACGATGAAATATGTAAAACACTTATCACAAACAACACCAGAGGTTAGTGAAACTGCTGAGAGGGGTGCTCGTTTCCACCCAACCGTAGGCTCAGTGATTCCGATAGGATTTACCACTAGCCACCCCTGAGCTGAGACCACGATGCTGCAATAATGCGTCTCTATTTTCCAGTGACCGAGAACGAGGGTTACTCTCCCCCTTCTCTTCTATCACTCACCCTGTGTTTTTCCAGAGTTCTCTTTCTCCCCTCGCATCTACCCCCTTCCCTTCTCCTTCACGCCTTTTCCCCTCTTGCGAGGTTGCATGTGGTGCGATTTCCCTTGCGGTGGTTAGGTCCGAGGCTCCTACAGATTTGGCGGTTCACTTCCCCCATCCCTCATTGATTCCTGAGGAGCCATCTACCTACCAACCTACGATTAATTTATTTTGGGCTAGAAAGCCGCTCTTGGTTCTCCGGGCCAGTGAAGTCCAAATATGGTATTAGTTTTGGTGGAAGTTAATGACACCCTTCCAAGTGCCTTCCACCACCTTTCTCCAGCCATCGTGGTCTCTTTTTTAGTATATCCCCTCTCAGCAGTCCTGCAATATATTATTCACATTCATCGACCTTTTGTTTCAGAAGGTCCATTCACATCACACATTCATATTTTTGAGTTTGCTAGAGTTCTTGGCCAGTATAGTTATTTTTACAAACTGGGGGAAACAAGGTGTTACAGTAGCTCTTCTTGCTATCAATAGGAGGAAAACATTAGGGTAAAAAGAATTAGCATAAGTCATCTTGGAAGAGGTTTCTGTAGGTTTAATTTCAACGAGAATCTTTTTATGCATCTTATTAAATCTCTTCAAGAAGTCTGAAACAGATTCCCTCTCTTCTCTCTTAAGTGCCCTGGATTATGTAATATAATAAAGGCCATATTTTTTATTCCCCCAATGTCTTAAGAACGAATCATCCAGAGCAACAATCTCATCAATAGATCTAGGAGGCAAGTCCTTAAACCAGTCCCTAACATCACCATCAAGGCTCTGTACAAAAACTCTCATCCACACATCTTCAATTTCGGTGACCTGAATCTCTGCAAATCTATAAAAGGATGCAAGGTGCTCTTCTGCAGTCACATCTCCCTCCCATGTGAATTAGGGCATGTACTTAAGGTATTCTATGGCTGGGAGAGCATTCATAATCTGAGGTAAAATGAGAGGGGCATATCTAGCAACCAATATCTCAGCCATCCTGTTCCTAGGAGGATCAACACCTGCCATTTGGACATGAATTGGAGGAGAACCAAGAGGACATGGATTTTGGACAGGCGAGACTGGGGCTATGCTTCTGGGATAAAAAGGAAAAGGATGAGTGTTAGGAGATAAATATGAGGGGCTAGAGGTAACAGAGGTTTCCCCTTCTGTAACTGAAGCAACTCTGATAGGAGGAGGAGTAGTAAATTTTGGAGTAGGAAAGTATTCCAAGGTCAAATCTCTCTCCTTCCACTTCACAACTTCAGGGGAGAAAGGGGTGTCAAAGCTCTCTTCTTCCAAACCAAGAATAGGAGGGCAGAAATCAGCAGGAAAACTCCCAAAATTTAAATTTCTTGAAACTCTAGCAGTTTGTATAACAGGAGAATTGGAAATAGTTACTGGATTTTGTAAAGAGGGATTATGCAAATTATTAGAAAAACTTGGTAAAGAAGTGGAGGTACATTTTTGAGAGGTCTTTCCCTTTCTAATAATTTCCTTTGGGTCAGCTTCAGATGTCGCTAGAGGTAGTAGTGGAGTGGACCTTTTGTTTCTTCCTTTATGAGCCAGAACTAAAATAGTGGAGTCGAAACAGTGGAGTCGCCAGATGTAAGTTGCAATCTTCAATGGTACTGATATCCGATGCACCTTCATAATCATAAATTCTTTGTCATTCTATCCTAGGGAAAAGTATTCAATTTGTTCCCTGGAAATGACGCTATAAATGTTATCACTAGAAGTCACCCTCAGACTGCATAGAAGGTAATCCCAATACTCATCAGTTCATACAATAAATGTATATGAGTTTTAGGTGATCAAATGGAGAGAAATCAATGATAATAGCATTCTAACTCAAACATTTGGACTAGCATGCATAAGCAATTGAGGTCTGGAATAAACCTCAGTCAGTAAGTTGGAGTAAGGGTGAATAGAGGGAAGGCTTTGGTGAGGAGAGTGTAGAGGTTTGTTGTGGACATCAACTCTTTCAGCAGCAAAGGAGGAAAAACTTAAACGCAATATCCTCTTGAATTCAAATCTCAAAGAAACTGGAAGAAATTATAACAACACTATAATCAAACATTCATCATAATACAGTTACAACAATTCATGTGAATCAGTCAATCATGAACTCTCTCAGTATGAGAGGCAAATAAGATGGAGCAAGAAAGCCGACTTAGATTAACCAAGATGTCTTAAAAAGGAATTACATAACCAGAGAACCAGTGTTCTTCATACAAGTATTACAGTAGCCGAGAGCCTAGCTCAACCATTCCACCTTAACAAAATATCAAAACTGCCTATATATACTAAAAATGTTACAAGCACCAGGAATGTGATCGAACCCCCGCATTCAAAATTTCCATTTGGCATCTACTCTACCAGCCTGCGCAGGCCTTCTTATGTCAGATGCGAGCTCACCTTAGTTATGTGCTTTGCAGGAAAATATGTCCAGAAGGAAACTTCAGATTGACAATCTACACTCACGACCATTCTCAACATGCTTTCCATTTATGGGGTGAGAGGAGGTCTCAATTTCCTTTCCTATTTTCAATAAATAACTTCATCAAGATCAAGATGAGGCCTGACACCCATGAATGTTCTATGTGGTGCCCACAACTTCTTTGAGTCAAATCTGACGCCTTGAGGCCATGAAAATCTTCTTCTGTGACCAATATGGGCGTTGTAGGTGCTAAGCTTCTTTGTGGACCCACCCTTCACTGATATGACCTCCGTCTATGATCAAGTGCTTACCCAAAAGGTGTTTCACGACTTTGTGTTTCGGGAGCTTTGTTGTGAACCACTCCCGACTCTCCCAATTTCTGAACTTGCGAACTGGAGCCTAGCGAGTGCTAGCTCCCTTCCTATGGGCCCCTCGATGTGACCTTCTCTATGACCTGGGGCTCATATCCAAAGGTGTTTCAAGATTTCATCTTTCGGGAGTCTCCATTTCACTTGATTCCAATATCTCGATGCCCAAAATTGCGAAATGGCCTTATTCAGATCAACGGTCAGACTTTCTTTGAATTTGATGACCACGATTTCTTCCTCGAAAACCCCAGTTGCCAACTACTCAATAGGTTCTTACCTTTCTGTATGGCCCTTCTTTCCATATGATCATGGGATATGATCATGGGCTCAATTCCTGGGCACTTCATGATTTCGCACTTTGCAAAATTGAGACGTGCTCCATCCTAAAACCTCTGATTTACAAAACCACGAATTCTCAAATCTGGTGTCACACGTCCCTCTAAATCATATGACTCCTGCTGATTTTGGGTTTCCATAGTTCGGACCTTTGATGAACAATTTTAATGCTATTTCAAACTCCTGATTCCCACGATTATTTTCCATTGTTGATCTCTCCTAATGAGATCTATGACCCAAATTAAATCTTTTCTCGAACTTTTGACTACGGGCTTTTGTGAAAGCTGTGCTTTGTGTTCATGGTAGTGTCCTGAATGATCAAGGATTCAGACGACTGGCTGTGGGCTGGAAAAATTATAGACTTAGGTAGAAACCACCAATCCGCAGGACTCTGACAAGTTCATGTGATAACAGGCCCCATTGAGTTGATAAAGGTGATCGTTGATTCAGGGAATCAGATATTGATTCCTGACTGTGATTTTATTTAGGGCCCAATAATCAATGTAGATTCACCAACTCCCCTCTTTCTTTTGCACCAACACAATTGGGCTTCCACAAGGTGATGAGATGGGTTGGATGTGCCCCTTGTTGATCAGTTCTTATATCTGACATTTGATATCCTCATTTTCTAGTAGAGAGTGGTGATATACTAGCCCATTGGGTAGCGGTTCATTGGGGGTCAAATCAATGGGATTCTTGACTTGACAGTGTAGAGGTACCCCAATAGGTGATGAGAATATGTCTTTGTATTATTCCATGACCTTATACACTTACTTCTACTATGAGGAGAGGTCATTTGTGGAGGCCATGGATGTGGATGCCACCTTTCACTCCCTTTGAGATAGAATCATGAAGAATACAAACTTCTTAGTTTGAGAAATGACCTTCCTGCATTTCTTGGCAAAGATCAAGGAAATAGCACTAGGCGGGACTACCTCGGGAATCTTGTACAATTTCCTGTTAAAAGTAATAATAAAACTGTGAGTCCTAGACTCATATACAATATGAAGTTTCCTTAAATAAGGTTGGACCAAAATAACATCACACAATACCTCATCTTTGAATGGCTTGATGTCGTACAACAGGTGACACTTTGGATGACTCGAAGATCACTTCCTTGATGGATCCATCTTATGGTGTTGGGTTGTGGGTGCGACATTGTCGGCTGGGATAGCCTCTTTATGAACTCTATTGAGATGATGTTCTTCTGGCTATTGCTATCAATGATGAAGTGCATCAGAGTTCCTTTTACCCACATCTTTGAATGAAAGAGGCACTCTCCTTCCTGTGGCTCATCAGGTTCACCAGGATGGATCTTGGTGGTAGAAACAATGGCATTGGGTTCCATGTCAATGATCCTTCTCCCCTTTTCTAGTTCTGACTCAGATTCAAAATCCACATCTAATTCAGAGGCTTTTATCTCAACCAGTAATGAGATCTTTGAGTGACAATCAATAGTGTTATGCTAGGGGCTCTTATGGAAGTCACACCACTTCCCGGTATATTTCTTCATCTTCCCATTGTCCTTATTTTCTTGCATATTGGAATAGTTGTTCTGGGGTTTCCCATCTTTTCTCTATCATGTTTTCTATGGGTTGGGAATACCCTTTACCTGCTTCTGCTATGAGGGGTTCCTAGACCCAAACTATCACGTCTTATGTTTCATCTTCTGCTCAATTTTGATGACATATCGATAGGCCACACCCAAGGAAGAGATGTACAAAAATTGCATTTCCATTTGGATGTATTTATGTAGACCAAAACGGTACTTGAGCACTAGATGTCGCTTAGAATATTTGATACCCATCTTGGTGTGCAAGGTATGTAAGACATTAGTGAACACTGGTACTGTTTGGTCTCTTTCCTGCCATAGTGTAGTCCATCTTGTATACGAGACATCATAACTTCCAACAGGGTAGTATTGTTCCTTAATAGAATCCCTGAAGAAACCCAAATTGGGTGCAAATATAAATAATGTGGATCCCAACTATATTTCGTTTTTATTAGAGAAAGTATCCCACCAATCTTTGATACGGGGGATGACCTTGAGGAGCGCAAATGTAATATTTTCTCTATCGAAAAATTTGTGGATAGGAAAATACCCTTCTAGGAGGTTTAACCATTTATCTACGATGTCTGCATCTATTTGAATTTAAAATATAGGAATATAAAAATTGATATGTACCTTGAAGGGGGCGGTTCCTCCTCTTGAGGTGGATGCATCGCTTGTCGGTAGCCATCGAAGGTTTTGTGCAAAGTTGTCCATCCTCTCATTCCTTTGTTGTTCAAGGTATTCCTCGAGAAAAAATTTGAAAGGATATCCTATCCCTTTGTCTTTATTTTTTCCCACCATGGATGGTTTCTTGGGAATGTGAGAGAATTTTTCCTAAAGAGAAACAAGCTTGATACCCAACTCTCTATACCATGACCGTGTTGGGGACATGCATTAAAAAAATGACAAGGAGAAGACCACTTTGATACCACAGATCCATATTTATGAGAAGAATGAAATGAAACCATAGATTTATAATATTAACATAGAGACATGGTGAATAATAACATAGATACAGTAAAAATTGACTTCTATTAAATAAGAAATATGCTAAAAAGTGTAAAATGCAGACTGAAAATAAGCTTGCTAGAATGGTGGTAGCTTATCTATGAGAAGAGATGCGACGACTACACTCATTTGCAAGAAGATGAGTACAATGAAACTCTGAAGGAATTTTTACAATAAAAATGAATTCCAAAACCATATACATCCAAAAACCTATCCCTAGGAGATGAAGCGCTAAAAGTCATGTGGGCCTCGGTGGGGTAATTTAGTACATCAACTTCTCGGGGTCGTAACTTTTGCATACGATCTTTGTTTAGGGTGAACAATAGCTCGTTGGAAAGGTATTGAAGAGGAGATTCATTTAGGGGGCTCAAAAAATCCCTATTTTTTTTAAAATATCATTGAGGTTCCTGATCACAAAATAAACGTCGTTTAGGCCCTCAAAATGGCCCCGAAAGTTCAAGAACCGAAAAACTGCTAAAAATAGTAAGTTGCCAAAAAACGGTTTTGATCTAGTTGGAAAAGGTGGGTGGACACCGAGATCCTCCTGGATCATAGTTTTTTGGAGATGATGGATCCCAAATTTAAAATACTTCTTGACATTGCCATAGTGTAGGGTAGGGGAATCCAAGCTTCAGACAACCTAGAGTAGTCTTTCTCCCCATATAACCTACAAATCAATGCTATTAAATACATGTAAGGATATATTAGGTTTACAATACTATACCATCCAATAGTTCTTTTTACAATTTGTTTTTTTCTTTTTCCACTAGGATGCTAACAGTCTGTTGGTATCATGCCTTTCATGGAATTTAACCAGAAAATCATTATTGAACATGAATTTGGGTTCCCTGAGCTTATTGTATTTTTTTATTTCCACTAGTAGAAAGACTCCCACACACTACCCTAGCACATCATTTATCAAACACTTATCGGTGTCTGTGTGACTGATTATCCATTCTAAATCCTCTTTGCAAGGGAGAACATGGGTCTTGAAGGCTACCATGTGCAATAAAAACAATTTTATGTTTGGAAAAACCTGGTCATTTAGTATTCTAACTTCTGGATCACTACAGGGTGTAAATTATGGAAAATATAAGTGATGTATTTTATTGTATAAATCATTCTAGGTGGGAAGAAGTAACTTGGATGAAATGATCAAATCCGTGTCCCTATACAATGGTGGTTGGGTGAATACCTTCTTCTACGACGTCTGAATTACAAGTTAGGCCTTTGTCACTAAATCCATTTCTTCAACAATTGTTGGACTCAAATATTTTCCAGTCTATATGTTCTTCTCCTTGGGTGTTTTTGGGTACTTCTGAGTTTTTTTATCTTCATATTGGCATATTGCTTCACAAAAGCACATTGTTGAGCTTATACTTAATTCAGATTCATATGATAAACAAAACAATTACAAAGACTAAAATATATACCTGGATAAGAAATTAGAAATTAAACTCAACACTTATCGGTTCTAGTCACCAAACTAAGAATTTTGTAATACCCAATCTCTACCGTGCATAATGTCTGATTATTGGAAGTTCTTTGCTACAGGGGTTCTCTCAAATTCTCAATTGAAAGAATGTATTAGGTAAAGAACATTCACACTCATATACCCTACCTTATTTCAATAAAATATGGCCATTACAGTCACTGAGTACGATGAAATTTATGCAAATATTGGAGGTTTGAATGCACCAACTGTGCCACATTCGACATTAATGAGTTATGTTAAATGAAGGCACGAGGAGGATGTTATTTAAGTTCATCGATAGTTTTAAATCAATGTGATTTGATGCACAATGAGATCTTACATTGGAGTTCATGGATGTGATGTTTCCAGTGGTTTGATATGTTTCATGCTATTGTCTATCCACTGATCCTGATGAAAACTTATGTATAAATCCCTCTTTTATTGTTCTCATTTGGTACATTTTTCAAGTTGGTAATGTGTAACTGTTGACGTGTTCATACAATGACGTGGTGCATGGGAAGACATCCATCTTGTCAATGGGAAGTATAACGACTAATGTGGCAAGGTCTAATTGTCCATTACATCGGGTGTGGGAGTAAATTGTATTAAACAACATGAATGGTTTAGTTCGAGTCGATGATTTCAAAAAATATGATTTATCAATGCATATGATGGACAGTCTATATTAAACGTTCCTTGTTTAAGAGCTTATCCATTGGCATGATAATTTATGTGTTGAAGAGGGAATTTTGGGAGAGTGAATGACCAATGTCGATGAAACATTGGTCATCAACATAGTATTTTATGCATGGGAAGTTCTATTTTTGGAGTGAAAAAATCCTACGTTGATGGTGCATCCATGATCAATAGGGAGACCCTTTTCTTTTCTTCTAAAAATTATAAGCTCAACTCGTTGATGACTGATGAATTTTATTGACATTTGTGAGTTTCACTCTTGTTTACATTCTAACTCTCTCACAGGATTCCTCTACATGCCAATGGAATTAAGGACCATACAGGATGACGTGGTAGGTGATGTGTAACTATTGATGTGGCGAAGTTAACATGTCAATCTGTGGTTTCCTTGCTAACATGTCCAATGACATGGAATATGAGTTGGGAGTATGGAAATCTACGTGGAAAATGACGTGTCAAAGATGATGTGGACATTCACAAAGTCAAGATCGGGAAGATCTCATTTTAGGGTATCAATGGCTAGGATCAACTTGATGTTAATGTTGGATGGCCATGATCCATTCTTTTGGTTTTGTAAATAAACATCGAAAATCTTTAGTCTCACCTCAAATGTTTCTCCATGTGCAGTGATCGACATTGATTACTGATGAACATCGATAGTCGATGAGTTTGCTTTTTTTTTGTGGATTTTGTGCATAGAGAAGGATGATGCTCGATGGAGCATTGACGATTTTCAAAATACTCTGTCATAGGTCAGGAAAATCAGGGATTTAAATTTTTTTCTCTTTCTTCAGAATACCTAAGTCCTAAAACCTCTTTTTCTCAAGTATGAAACTAGATGTATTTTCTTCCTTTGGATTGTCATTCAAATTAGGCTTGGGATACATTAGAACGTGCAAAGTCGTTCAAGAGAAAATTTTAAAATAATATACAATCATATAATATTAACATCCAAAATGAAAATGAAGTAAAGTGGTACCCCAAATTTTCATAAATTTTGAGGGTGTGTTGAGTGCTCAACAAATGGCTATTCACTAGGAAAAACCAGAATCTCCATTCCTTACCTTAGTTGTAATAATATGCACCTTCAGGATAAAATTTTAAATTTAAGCTAATAACTCAAATATTATATATATATATATATATATATATATATATATATATATATATATATATATATATATATATATATATATATATATATATGATTTGGGGAATATTCATATTCGTCTGGATGTGGCAAATTAGTTTATTTCATGCCACTTTTTCTCAAAACAATATTCTATGTTATGTTAGGAAGGAGCTAGGCTTGAAGACACGACTAGAAGGAGGAAGTTGTATTTCAAATTTCTTAGTATTTGAGACCTCCTTATGGTTTCTCTCCAATGATATTTATCATCCATATCCCTAGTGGAGTCACTCCGATATCCTAGACATTGTACCATTTACAGTAGGCATCTATAGCCCTGATGAAGATATATGCATACCCTCCCTAATTATAAGCATTATGGGTTATTATGGACTTTCCTTTTATTCCTCCTTTTTAATATAACATTAATCACCAAGGTACAAAGAATGAGCTAGGGAGGAGGATATCTATTTCTTTTGAGGGAAGGACTCAACTTTATGTCTTATTTAAGTATCCTCATTGAAAGAATTAGGATCATTACCATCTCCCCCAATAGACATACGATATACTCTCCTTTATTCCATTATTCCCTCAGCATCTCCAAACCACAAAATAAACCACTTTTTTCTTCCTTACTTGATATGCATAGAGAAATGTAAATTATTCTTATATTCAAACCTATAGTTCCAAAGAAGAACTCCTTACTCTTTTTTTCTAATGGCAAAGTATTAGTGTTATAACCCTAATTTGCACCAGACATGCTTACCTAGCATCAGGCCATCTCAGATTCCTTCTTTGCCAAAGCACTGCTGAACAACTCTTCTTAAAAACCTCTTTTATAAAGGCCCATGCGCCCTACTCCATTACTTCACACGTGTACACACTAGCTGACCCAAAACAACCCGCGTGTACCTACAAAAGCACAAAAAAAGGAAAGTTGTCAACGAAACACATAGATTTGGATGAGTTAACTAAACCTTTCGGCCATGCATGGACGAGGGTTTGACCAAATACCTAGCTTCTTCTATCCTATAAAAGAAGGGTTAGGGGTCCCATTTGGAAATGGGAGAATCATAGTAAAGGAACTATACCCGATTGCGAATTCCCTTTGTCCCAACCCTTTAGCCATCCTTGTGCAAAGAGAAAGATAGAGAAAATAAGTTGGAGGACAATTGAAGAGGAGCCCAGGACCAGGTTCGTGGAGTAGTAGTCAGCTTCATCATTGTAAGTTGATTTGTTGAAGTTAATAATAAAGAAATACTTTTCCTGTCCCACCATATGAGGTTTTCTTGGTTTATTGCATACTTGTTTATTAAATCTCTAACCCATTAATATATATATCAAATGCATGTGGAGTTTGTTGTTTGTCTTGTGTGAATGCAGGTCAGCCTTGGGAGGAGAGCTGCAATCAAAAAGCTATCAAGTGTGAGGAAGGATCTACATCAAACGCCCGAAATAAGGTATGCTCACTTGATCTTCTTAACTATGTATTTTATTAAGAATAATGGGGATTAGGTCGGGGACGATGGTAGAAAGTAGAAATCTTTAGGTCTTTTATGCATGCATAAGTAAACCCTAAGTGCTAGTCTGTAGAGGTATTTCCCACTCACAATAGAATTGGCGACCATACTGGGGAGTATCTAGGGTTTCTGGGGAACATTTTTTGGTATTTTTAGGAACTGGTTTCATTTCCTGTTTTTAAAGTTTCTGAAAAAGTCTGAGCTAACAGAGATTCTGGTCTTCCATACCAATTATCTTTGTTTCTTTACTTGACAGTATTTTTTTTTCGAGACCCACAAAGGTACACACGGCCTGTATAAGGTATGCACGTGTGTACCCATGCCCTGCATTCTCACAGCACACATGTACACGCTAGCTGAGGAAGTGTCAGTCGCGTGTATGATTCCATAAAATTTCTTTTAAAGAGGCAGTCATCCTCTTCCCTGTCAGGATTTGTCCTTCTCAGGGGTTTTCTAGAAATCTTTCTAGTCTTTGTTGTTTGCAGTCTATAGATTAGGTTTCACCTCAGATTGGTTTGTTCTATGAAGTTTTCCTTGAATTGTTTTCTTTTTTCTGTGAAAGTAAGTGTATGAGTCTTCAAGAGATGTTGGTTCTCAGTACTAGTAGTCTCTGCCTAGGATGGCTTTATTGGATTTTCATTTCCCGTAGAGTTTCAGATTTACACACGGCCTATATAAGGCCAACATGCGTGTACACGCTCTTTGGCTTTACACAACTCGTGTGCACACGCTTGTTGTGGAACTGTCAACAATGACCTTGTAGAGAGAATTCTTGTTGAAGGTGAGGAGGTCATCCTTTTTTTTTATAAGAGTTATACCTCTCAGGTTTGGGTCCCTGTCATAGAGGTCAGTAGCTTAGGTTTGATCACAACAATAGATTTCTTCTTTCATTTAGAAGTTTTCCTCAAATTGTTTTCTTTTATAGGGTTTTTAGACAAGTGTGAGAGTCTGATTTTCATTTTCTTGTGTGTGATTTTTAATGTGACTCTTTGCGATTTGCGCTTAGGCCAGAAGTTTTCTTGGTTTTGACTTGTTTCTATTTTTCCTTTTTGCTTTGAGAGCATTCAAATAAAAAAGAAATATTTTATTTCTTTGTTTGGTTAAAAAGTGTTGGTTTGCATTAGTAACTAGGGAAAAGTCTTTTCTTTCATAAGTTCTTGATGGTTCACTTAGATCATAAGTAGCTCGTAGTCGAGTGAAATTCTTCTTTGAGTTTGTTGTTCAAAGATCTTAGAAAAAAATTTAAGTTTGAAAAGTTGTTTAAGAGTTGAGTGAAGTAAAGGTTTTTGTTTCCATATTTCTATTTATTTTTCTTTCATCTTTCAAACATCACTAGTTTCACTTTCATAACCTTTGACTTAAGACAAGCCATAAAAATCAACGCTAAATCTAAAATTCATTAGAATTTTTATGTTTGTAGGGTCAACCAACTACTTTAGGGTTAGGGCCTTGAATTAGGTTGGAGAGGAAACTCTTCAAGGCCATTAAAATCAAACATTGGAGTCTGAGTTAGGGACTGTCAAAGTCCAGTATCGTGAAAGTTATCTAGGAACCCCCTCTAACACAGGGGATAAACATGAGGTTGCGTGCAGAAAGGTAGCGGAGATAACCCCTCCAAAGATGGACCAATCGTAGTGGAGAACAAATATAGAGGGCTTGTCTTGGGATTCCATTGATTGCATTTGCCATGGAGCTTTGAGGGTATCGAATCTATTCAAGGTCCTCAGTTGTCATCTGGACCACTTGCTTTCGATACCCTTGACAATTTTTAGGCTCGATACCCTGCTCATTTTGGTCTACCCGACTTTCGAGTATACCCGCCTGGTGACTGTTTGTGCGCTGGCAACCTAGTTGCATATCGTTTTAGGGACATACACAGGTGATTGGAGGGGTATACCGTGGTACCTAGGACAAACATTGAGCCATGATTTGTAGAGTATACCCAGAGGGTGATTCCGTGTTTGAGTTGCACTTGCACCGGTAAGTTGCTCTAGTGTTGGTTGTTGTAATTGTTCTTCCAATTAGTTTAGTGTTTGCTTGTTTTATCTTGTAGGGACTTTTTAGTGTGTGTTGTTTTTTGAATGAATAGACATCCCTAGAGTGTCTTCGATATTCTCACATAGTGGAGGATCATGAGCTCCACCGGTCACGAAGGATTCTGGGCCTATCACCGGTTATAATGGAGCCACCCCCGCCACCACTAAGGTGAAAGCTAGACCAACAAGGGTCTTTTGAAGCGACCAGGTCACAAGAAATTGTGCTCGACCAACATCCGGAGGAAACAACCGTTTTAAAATTTGGAGCGAAATATCTTGGTCCACCTGAAACTCCAACCACTGATCTTTCGGTACCCATCATAGTATCGATTCACCCTTACGTGTGCCATACAGTGTCGCAAGCAGCAATGGAAACAAATGTTGTCACTCCCTCTGGGAATTCTTCAATTCCCACTATGGTTGTCACCACAGGAGAGTTTCCACCTCCTAACCCACCGTCACCAGTCCGAGCCACCATGGTCTTGACCACCTCTACCTCGTGTAGTGGTTCGATCCTTTCTATGGCAGCAACCAAAACCCCTATCACACCAAGTGCGACAGGCCCTCCATTCTCGTACGGGATGCCTAGCTCAGGTCCAAGTCCTGTACTTTCCTACTCCACTTCATAGACTTTAGGTCTGGGGGAAGGGATCTCTAACACACCATTGCAAGGCCACATGGGGGTCACTTCATCTCCTTTTACCACTTTCCCTTATGGAGGAGGTCATATACCTCCTTCATACCCTTTGCTCGGTGGCACGCATCTGCAATCCACCGGGCCACCTTCACACCATAGTTTATTTGGAGTAGGGAGTCAAGGACCGCCTTCGCATAATATGCTGGTAGGTTCAACACCATTTTCTTTGTTCGGTGCATTTGGTAACAATGCCTTCTCGTCAGCTGCTTTCTCGACTGGGGGCAACCTCGGTTTCAGACAACCTATTCCTATGCAGGGTATTATTCCTGCACAGGGGGAAAACCCAGGAACTTCTTCCACATCAGGGCCTTGGAATTCTTGGCAGGGATCCATTCCCTAGTCAGGAATGCTGATCTAGGGAAATTCTTTCCACAATTAATGGAACCCCAGACAAGGTACTATGCCTATCCCCATGGGATCGGCATGGGGAAACCCTTCCCAAAGTCCTCTAAATGTAATGCACACCCATCCATCTACATCCTATTTTGGGAATCATTCGATGATGTCTCCTCACATGTAGAATCCGTACGCTGGTCATGGCCATGGTTTTTACCAGAACTTAGGCTAGCAGCCGAAATTTTCCTGGCAACCTGGTTCCAGTCAAACTCTAGATCCCTTTTTCCTAGGTTATCACCAACAACCCAAAATACCTTTCCTGGCAACCTTGCATTTGCCAGACTTGACAAGGTTGTTGAATGCCCCTATCTGTCATGATCCGCATTGGCCCCCTATGTCGATGAAGTTGCCTTCGGACATACCAAAGTTTGAGGCCAAGCCAAATGAATATCCAGGCGATCATGTGACTACCTTCCACCTTTGGTGCTCATCTAACTCATTGAAATACGACTCTGTACAGTTGCGATTATTTCAACATACTCTCATTGGGAGTGCCGCGAAATGGTACATTGAGCTCGACCTCTCAAGATACTCTTCCTTCAACGAATTGGAAATGGCCTTCCTAAACCATTTCCAATTACTTGTGAGATACGATGCTGGCACACAATTGCTGGCCAATTTCACACAAACAAAAGCAGACCATATCTCTAATCACATCCGAGAATGAAGATGTTGGAAGAGTTTAATTAAGGTGCTAGTCCCACCAGCATTCCTTCTTGAGTGGTTCCTTAAGTCTTTGGTCCCACAGTTATCCAAAGATGTCATGACATCGGGAGTTTTTTCTGAAGAAGACACCATCATGAGAGCTCAACAGCTTGAGCTCATCTATTCCCCGTTCAGTTTATTATACGAGATCTTGCCAGATGCATCACGCTCAATACTTTATAAAACCAAATAGAGAGCTAGACCACATGTCGATGGTATTGTTGGTTCAACACAAACAAAGCCCACTGATCAATTGATGAAGCAATTGCAACAAATTTCTATACAACACACAGTGGCCAGCCAAACTACTATTTTGGCTGCTCCCCCTACTAAAACGTCGGATGTACACATTGTGCAATCGACAAATCCAAAGGCCACCTAGCATCCTGAAGGAAAGAAAAAACAATGAAATAAGGGTAAGGGGGATAAGAAACTCACTGATAATGTTGGTGGGGGAAACACTGAGAAATGGAAGGCGAGGTATCCGTGCAACCTGTGTGTGGAGGACCACCCGACCCACCAATGTCCTCAGCTTGTAGAGGCCCAAAAGTTTGTGACACAACAACAACCTGTTGTGTTAACCAATCCATTTCAGCATGGGCAAAACCTAACCCAAGCCTCTACAAGTGCGAAAGGGGGCATTCAAGGACCCTCTCCATCTTTGAACAATGCCACATCCATGAATGTATATATGATGAAGGGTGATGCTTTTATATCGACTAGAGCACATGACTACAGTAAACCAAGCACTTCTGAGAAGGGAAAAGAAGCCAAACTCCCATCTCTTCCTCTACAGATTGAGAAGACTTTGGGTGAAACAATGACACACATCCCGAAAGGCACATTCAAAAAATCTTCTCACAACCAAAACGCAAGGGCCGCCAAAAACTATTCTGTGGTGGAGGATTTGTCTCAAACCCCTTGTGCGATGTCCACTTTGGAGGTCCTCCAAAGCTTCCCTTCCCAAAGGAAATATTTGTTAACCTCTTTAGGATCTGCCAAGACTTGTAATCCAGGTACCATCATGCTAGATACAACCGACTTAAAACCTCATCTGCCTTACCATGTAGCATTTCAGATAGTAGTGGCTCACCCCATGAAAACTTTTACTCAAAATATTTTCCGCACAGTGGTTGATGAGGGCACCTCGACATGTGTTATGTCATTATCATGTTGGAAGGCCATTGGCCAACCCGTTTTTTCTCCATCGCCTACTCTGCTCACTGATTTCGATGGTCGTTTGTTCTGACCACATGGTATCATTCCCTTTTTCCCCATGCAGTTAGGAGGGAAGACCATGTGCGTCAAGGCAGAAGTAGTCGATGCATCCATCGACTGCAATCTCTTGTTAGGAAGGAGTTGGACTTATTCCATGAAAGAAGAGGTTGCTACATTTTTCAGGGTCTTTTTGTTTCCACATGAGGACTGGATTGTGACCATTGATCAATTGTCTTTCTCCAGACCTGACCCTTCATTGGGGGTGTCCACAGTCCCAATGATTGATAATCCTCAACCAGGCATAGTCAACATAGGGGTTGGTTTGTGCCGATCTCTAATGGGTACCTTTTATTACCCACCCTCTCAAGGCGATGTCAAGTTCATATCCAACCACCATAAGGTTGAGATTTTCCAAGTTTTGTCATTTTTCACGACTTACTTCACCAATCCGTGGATACTTCCTTCCCCATCAACCAAGATGGAGGGGATAGGGCACCTGGGCATGTTCATGTCCTTGTCCATAGCTGAAGTAGCATACTCTTTAGTCCAACAAGCTTCAGCCAACACAAATCCAACTCCTACACAAGAGTTAGATCCACTTCTAGAGCTTATTTGGGCTCAAGGTTCTCTTGCTGACACCGATTCGTTAGACTTAGTATTGCTCTATGACAAAGTAGTAATTGAAGCAATGACTAGTCCAAGCAAACCCTAGGATGATCTTCATCACAAATCATACTTCCTCCCAGAGTTAAGCAGAATCGAAGCCGGAGAATTCACCTTGACTATGACTGGAGATAGGTCTTGTCCTATTAGTCCCTTAGCTACACATGAGGTCTATGCTGAGGGTAATATGGAAACCATCGCTAAAACCATACCGATCAATATCTCCAGAACCCCTGGCATCATGGAGAATGTTTTCGTTGGAGCTCACTGCTCCCCCGGAGAGATTCAAATCTACACAGATCTATTTAAAGAATTCTGTGACATTTTTTCCTGGTCTTACAAGGAAATGCCAGGCATTGATCCAAAAATAGTCGAACATGAAATCAAAATTTATCTACATGCCGAGCCTGTTCGGCAAAATATTTTTCCAATTAACCCTAGGAAATAAACAACCATTAAGGTTGAAGTTGAGAAATTGCTAAAATCCAGTTTTATCTATCCTATCCATTTGACCCAATGGGTGTCAAACCCTGTGCACGATTTGTGTATGTACAGACTTCCGTGATTTGAACAAGGCCTGTCCCAAAGATAATTTTCCCACACCATTCATCGACCAGATAATTGATAAATGTGCAGGTGGCAAGGCCTTCTCTTTCATGCACATTTTTTTGGGATATAACCAAATACAAATCGAACCCGAAGACCAGCACAAAATGACATTCATCTATCCATGGGGTACATTCGCGTATTGTAAGATGCCTTTTGGTCTCAAAAATGCTGGAGTGACCTTTAAGCAGGCCATGTCTTTTGCTTTCCATGACCTCAACCATATAGTCGAGGCATATTTAGATGATTTAGCATCTCTATCTCACAAGAGAATAAATCATCCCACACACCTTTGACTTATCTTTGAGCATTGTCATTACTTTTGGATTTGCTTGAATCCAAAAAAATGCAGCTTTTTTGTAACATCGGGACGTTTGTTAGGTTTCATAGTATCAATAGCAAGGATCATGGTCAATCCTCTCAAGGTTGAGGCAATAATTCAGTTGCCTCGCCCACGCACAATCCTTCAACTTCAGAGTCTACAGGGCAAGGTGAAAATTTTAAGACGTTTCATCGCCAACTATGCCAAGATCACAAAGGGATTTATGCGCTTACTGAAGAAGGACATTCCTTTTCATCAGGACGATGCCGCCCAATTCTCTTTCGACACATTGAAACATGCCCTCATGACTGCCCCTCTACTTCGGCCACCTAACTATAAAAAAGATTTATTATTATACATGGTTGCAACAGATTCAACCATCGACATGGTATTAGTTCAAGAGGATGAATTGTTCTCAGAATATGTGATTTATTACTTGAGCCGAGGCCTCATAGGACCGGAACTCAATTATTCTCATATCAAAAAACTTGCTTTGGCATTAGTTCATGGTGTTCAACGGTTCCGTCATTATGTTATGTTTCGCAAGACCACTGTCATTGCTATTGTGAATCCATTCCAGTACATGTTGACATGATGGGTAATAGGAAGAAAGATCAGTAGATGGATAGTCGTCCTCCAGGAGTTTGACTTAGATTTTGTTTCAGCAAAATCCAAAAAGTCACTGGTCTTCATAGAACTTATTTCAGAACTTTTGTTTGAGTCAGGTGATGTTGTGCCCGAAGAGTTGCCTATCAGAGGAGATATGTTTTTTATCACATCTTTAGATCCTTGGTACGAAGATATACTTATCTATCTCCAAACTTTGAAGTGTCCCTGGTACGAAGATATACTTATCTATCTCCAAACTTTGAAGTGTCCCACCTCTGCTTCTCATGATGAGCATCAACATATATGCCATCAGGCTAAGAATTATCTCATACTCAATGATACATTTTATCGGAGAGGTGTAAGCTACATCCTGCACCGATGTCTCACTCACGAAGAAGCAGTTATCATTCTTAACGATTGCCATACCAGAGCGTGTGGTGGTCATTTTTCTGGGTTGGAAACAACCCAAAATATTCTCAGAGAAGGTTACTTCTGGCTGACACTAATCAAAGATTGTATCGAATCGGTCAAGAAGTGCCACCTGTGCCATATATTCTCTTGGAAGATGAGGGCACATCCCGCTCCCATGTTTCTTGTCATCACAGTTGGTCCCTTCACCAAGTGGGGGATTGACTACACTACATGCAACCCTCCTTCAGAAAGGGGGCACTGTTATATCATCGTAGTCGTAGAATACTTCATGAAGTGGGTCGAAGCTATGCCAACGTTTAAAGATGATGGAGAGACTGCAACTCTCTTTTTATTCAACGAGATAATAGAAAGGTTTGGTGTCCCGAGGGAGATTGTCACTGATCATGGTAGTCACTTTCATAACTAGATGATGACCGATTTAACATCAAAGCTTGGGTTACGGAAAAAACATTCATCACCCTAATACCCCCAAGCAAATGGTCAGGTGGAAGCTGTAAATAAATCTCTTAAGACCATCCTACAACAAATGATCAACTCAACCAAGTCAAATTGGCATTTGACGTTATACTAAGAATTATGGGTTTACCGAACGTCTATTAAGACTGCAACTGGTTTCTCACCTTTTCAACTCATTTATAGGATAGAAGCAGTCTTTCCTATCGAATGTTAGATCCCGTCCCTAAAGTTGGTAGTACAATTATTGCCAGATACTTCTCCACTTGAAGAACGGTTATTATACCTTGAGCGGCTCAATGAGCAGCGTCATGATGCGGCCTTGGCCAACGAGGCTCACAAACACAAAGTCAAGTATCAATATGATAGGTTTGTTTTTCCTCGTATTTTCATTGAAGGTGACCTTGTCCTGGTCTATGACCAAGATAAGGACCCCCTGGGGGCAGGAAAATTCAAACCCATGTGGTTTGGATGTTTCATCATAAAAGAGGTTCTAAAAAAGGGCACTTATCGTCTAATTGACTTTGAAGGGAATGCTTTGGTAGAGCTGAGAAATGGACTCTACCTCAAGAAGTATTACTTATAGGCAGGTCACCATGGGTAACTTTTTGTAACATATGTATAGTCTTTGTACAATTACTTTCTAGTTTCTTTTAGTGTTATGGATGTGTTGTTTTTGATGTTATCTTTTGTCATTGTGGCATATGTCAAGTGAATCTAAGGTGTTCATTGGGTACGCAGATGGTGCTATCCAGCACACTCGTAGGCTTGCCTCCGCATCTTGGGTAATTTTTTCACCTCAAGGCTATTTATTATCTTCCAGAGGTATATGGTTAGGCGACACCACAAATAATGTCGCCGAGTATAGTGCATTTATTGAGTTGCTTCATGACGCCTTGTCATTTAGTATCTCTCATCTTCAGGTCTATCTCAACGCTCAACTAGTTGTGTCTCAGTTAAATAGAGTCTACCGTGTTCATGATTCGACTTTACACCGACGATTCCTTAGGGTACGTCTCTTAGAATGAAGCTTTGATTATATTACATATTTTCATGTTCCTAGGAGATTAAACCAAATTATAGATACTCTAGCTAATCAAATTTTAGATTGGCATCTTGTAGACATACGAAAGGACATACACATAAACATGTAAATACATTTTTAAAGGAAAAAATGATCCATAAGACACAAAAAGACATAAAAACCCATATATAATATCATAGTCACTAGAGTACATAAGTGGACGCAAGCGCCTCAAAAATATGACCAATCACAAGTCATGGGCTTATGCCCTGAAAAAATATATACAAGTAGTGCTCTCAGCATGAGAAAAGTCTAACTAAGGTCAGGGCCTATGGGCCCTGTTGTACTGATCGACAGCATTTGCCAAAGGTCGAAACAATCAGACCCACATCTGTGGTGGCCCCACTACATGAGGCTGAATAGATGGTGGCAGATCCTCAATCTCTGTCATAGGGACCGTGCGAGTGAGCGCAATAATGTTTTTCTCGACTTATCTCAACACCCTCTAAGCCTCCCCAGCTGGAAGCTCTCCTACTGCTACCAGTCCCCCTGCGGCGGTAGGTGCGGTCGCTGGCCGAGAACGATGCCTATTCCTCGCATAGTTTGCAGGTCACACTGGTCCCACATCTGCACACAACAAACACATATCCGTCAAATACTCTGGTATAAAAAAATGATATATAACAAAAACAACATAAAAATTACATATGTTTCACAAAAAAAACAACAACAACAAAGCAATGATGTAAACTTACCCATCTCTCCTCGCTCCTCACCAGGAGGTACTGGTATCTTAGGATCTCTCTAGAAATCAATCCCAACATAAGGGTAGTCCTCTATAACTGGGATATTTCACGAAAACCAAGTGAAGAAATCATCGTCAAAGGACTCATTGGTCCTTCCACCACCCTGTCGTGGCAGTAACACTTCCCATCCACAAACTGCAGGAAGAGAGGCCTGATGTCCTCATACCACTACTCGAGGACTGAAGCTCATAACTCTTTCAAAAAAGAAAGAGCATAGAATGGTCCCGAACCCAAAGTTCCTCTACGTCCGCGACTGACAATCTGTCAACTGCCTCTTCATACAATCTAGCAATGTGGTGCTCCAGTCAAATATTTGTGCATTTAAGCACTGGACAACATAGTTCATATGTGCACGGGACACCTAATGTAGAGTCATAGAACTAGTGATTCATCCAATAAGTAACACAATCGTCTATAGTGATAAGTCAATAATCTTTCTTATGGGAACCTGTGAGATCGATCGATCTGTACCAGCCTCACAGTAAAGTCCTATCAATTCCGCTATGTTATGCGGCCCCGAAGGAAATGTATGGAAGTTGACTGGTTCCCCTCTTCTGGAGAGGCCAGTCAAAAAATATATATCCTCTGTCGTGGGCACCAGTGATTGCCCCTCTAACATAAATTCCTTTGCATCCAGATGCCAATAATCAACCAAGGCATTCAGTAGCCTAGGTTGTGCCCGCATAAAAGAACATAAGAGGAACTTGAGTAGCCCACATTGCATCAAGGCAGCCATAGCATTGGGGTCTTCCCCAACCAACTCACTAACCTCCTCATGCTCTCTTTCTCTCTAGTGAACATACATCCTACAAAACACCAAAGTTCAGGAGGGTTAACCCTTGTTTTTTAAATTTTTTCATTCACTAAGGGGGTCCACGCGGGATGTAATGATGACAGTCACGTGGAGTTTTTACTCTGCCCGAATGTACATGTGACCTGTCCTAAGACAACTCGCGTGGACCTAGGGCCGACCTTTTAAAGGTCGACGCCCCCCCAAAACTTGGAACCCAAAGAAAAATTAAAGATTTAAATTGCAATATAAGAGAGTTTGTACTTACTTGGTCCAGACAGATGATCGTTTCGTCCACTGTAGCTCCCAGAATCAACACTTTTATCAAAGGGGGTTTTTTGCTCCAGAGTCAATTTCCAAATCATCAATGGTGATAATGAGTTGCTAGCTTCTATTTATAGACTTTTTGGCCTCTTTTTGTCACTTTTTTGGCCCCCCTTATCATTTTCTTTAAAACAAAAACTATTTAGAGTGGTTCAGGAGTTGCATTGGAAGGGTATGATCGGGTATCAGGACAATTTTTTGGAGTTTTGGGTAACTTTTGACGGTCCGTGGAAAAAT
>ML809121.1:25336-49077 GCA_009831015.1 Picea engelmannii | reverse complement strand
ATAACATTCTTTTATTCTTTTTCCAAAAAATCATTGAAAAAGACAAAAAAATCAAATATACCCCAAAAAGAGGAAGGGAAAAGTATTTTCTTTATTGGAAGCACAATAAGTTGCCCTTGGATAAAGAACATTTGTCCATTTGTTCATCAAATTATGGGATTTAATACGACCTTAGGATGTTTTTCTTTCTACATAGAGATGTGTCCTCCTTCATTTGGTTATTATTCCAAACATATGGAGAGTTTGCGTTGCCTCCTGCCTTGTAAACTTATGTTAATGCCATGCTGCCTGAGTCCCATCATTTGTCGTGCTATTGTCCAAGGGAAGTTTTTACCAAGCCTGAGTCAGCCCCTCTGCAGTTTGACTCTTGTCCTCATACCCGACCATCCTGAACATCCAATCAATTCTTTGTTCAAAATCAATGAAGCCTTCAGCTTGATCATCAAGATACTATAGTCCATGACCGATGAGCCATCAAAAACCTCTAGGTAGTGAAGTCGTTCACTCATATTACACTCCTACCCGAGTTTTGAATATTTTGAAGTTGTTTCTTGAGCTCTAAAGGCCTCATCTCCAGCCATCAGGCCTTATCAGCTTCTAAGAAGAGGGATACTCTACAAGTATATCTTTTTGATTTCGAGATGTAGCTCCACTGTGTATTGTTCGCGGCTACACTTTATATAGTTATATGACATGGATCTACAGTGTATTTTATTGGTAGCCATGATTTTATCCTGAGCATGGGTATGCCCGCCTCAGTGAGACAATTATTATTTTTTGCAGATGACACCTCCCAATTTCTGGTCCCTAGGCTCACTTGTTCGGCACATCAGTAAAGATTGTTAATGTATTTCAGCCATCAGATGCTCTTATGACCTCACACATTAGGGGTCATCTGTTATAACCCTAATTTGCACCAGACATGCTTACCTAGCATCAGAACATCTCAGATTCCTTCTTTGCCAAAGCACTGTTGAACAATGCTTCTTAAAAACCTCTTTTATAAAGGCCCAGATGCCCTACTCCATTACTTCATGCGTGCACATGCTAGTTGACCCAAAACAACCCACGTGTACCTACAAAAGCACAAAAAAAGGAAAGTTGTCGATGGAACACACAACTTTGGGTGAGTGAACTAAACCTTTCGGCCATGCATGGCCAAGGGTTCGACCAAATACCTAGCTTCTTATAGCCTATAAAAGAAGGGTTAGGGGTCCCATTTGGAAAGGGGAGAATCATAGTAAAGGAACTATACCCAATTATGAATTCCCTTTGTCCCAACCCTTTATCCATCCTTGTGCAAAGAGAAAGATAGAGAAAATAAGTTGGAGGACAATTGAAGAGGAGCCCAGGACCAGGTTCATGGAGCAGCGACTGACTTCATCATTGTAAGTTGATTTGTTGAAGTTAATAATAAATAAATACTTTTCTCGTCCCACCATATGATGTTTTCATGGTTTATTGCATACTTGTTTATTGAATCTCTAACCCATTAATCTATATATCAAATGCATGTGGAGTTTGTTGTTTGTCTTGTGTGAATGCAGGTCAGCCTTGGGAGGAGAGCTGCAATCAAAAAGCGATCAAGCGTGAGGAAGGATCTACATCAAACACCCGAAATAAGGTATGCTCACTTGATCTTCTTAACTATGTATTTGCTTAATAATAATGGGGATTAGGTCGGGGACGACAGTATAAAGTATAAATCTTTAGGTATTTTCTTCATGCATAAGTAAACCCTAAGTGCTAGTCCATAGAGGGATTTCCCACTCACAACAATTAGGATGAGAGAAACTATTTTTCCAAGTTTCACCACAAGAACATATGTCAATATGATTTCAACACTCTTCATACCAAACAAAAATTAAAAAAACACAAAATTCATAACAAAACAAGAAAGAAAATAACTCAAACCAAACATAATCCAAGAAAAACTGAAATATCCACTCTAAGTAAAGAAAAATAAAGAAATGCAAACCAAAGTCAGGAAACTATGGTACAAAGTTGCATGTTCTGGGTAGTTAAGAAAATAATATTTTTAGGGCCTGGATGCTAACAGGTAGAGCATCAATATCACCCCTAATATTTTTCAATCAATATGTTCCTACCCCTATTTTCTCAGTGACTTGGTAGGGACCTAGCCATAGATTTTGAAATTTAGAATATTTCCCCTTAGCCTTGTTCATTTCATCCCATTTTAGAACTAGGTCTCCTACTTCAAAATTTTTATCTCCAACCTTGTGCTTATCAAACCATATATTTACCAACTATTGGTGGGCTACAAATTTATTTCTATCCCTCTCCTTTTCTTCCTCAACCATCAAGAGTGTGTTTAATCATTGTTGCACGATTTACAGTGGTTGGCCCCTTGAGGCTTGGGAAAGCTGTAGAGATGGGAGATACAAGCTATTTGGGAGGATGTATTATTGTCCATAAACTAGGAAATGTGGATAATTCCCTAAGAATTCTTTATGAGTTACCCTATCAAACCATAGAGAATTGTAAGTGCATTATGCCAATTCCTATGATTTTCCACCCCGGTCTTTTTAATAATTCTTACCAAATTATTATTGGTTGATTCTACAACACCAATCCCTTGTGAGTAGTAGTTAGAAGAGTATCTCAATATAATCCCTTTATCTAGAGAAAATTCGGTTAAAAGAGTAGAAGAAAAATAAGAAGCATTATAAAAAACAAGAACATAAGGTACCCCAAAACATGTTATTATGTGTTTCTCCAGGAACTCCATCCACTTTCTGATTAATATGGGTAAGGGGAATGGATTATAACTATATTTTGAAATAATTTGTTTCAGTAAGAGTGTACTTGTGTTGTTTAGATGATTTTGGATTTATCTCCCCTATTACATCTATTCCCCATTGCTCAAAAGTTCTTGATATGGTTATTGGATGTAATGGAATAGATTCTCTTTTCTATTTCTCATCACTTAGATGACAAACTTTTCATTTTCATATATGTGCATGCACATCCCTAAACAAAGTTGGCCAAAAGTATCTTTCTCTCATGATTTTATGGGAAATGGTTTCCCCTATAAAATGTTCACTTGCTAGACCATCATGAAGTTATCTAAATACCTTTTCTACATCTTCCTTTTCAATGAGCTTAAGTTGTTGGAATACTGAGAGGGGGTATGAATCTGTATGAGCAATTTTTACCACTTTCAATCAAAATATATAAACTTAACTTTATCAATAGTATATAATTTATTATTTCATTCAATATATCATGAGTATATAACCATAATTAGTACCAATCAACAAAATCACATCAGATACATAGTACACAAGAATTTACATGAAAATCCAAATGGGAGAAAACCATAAAATGCTTTCTTATATATATATATATATATATATATATATATATATATCAATAATACATTAATAGGAAGAACCAACTTATGAATTATCCAACACCAACTGGAAGGAGGATCCTACCCCCTGATTTACAGGCACTAACCTGAAGGAAGCTACAACTCCCTAAATTCTCCAGCTACAACTGGAAGGAGGCTATGACCCCCTGATTTAAAGGATCGAGCTTGAAGGAAGCTCCAACTCCCTATGTTCTCTGGCTCCAACCAAAAGGAGGCTACTACCCCTTGATTTATAATTTCAAACCTTAAGTAAGCTCCAACTCTTTGAGTTCTTCGGTGCCAACCAGAAGGAGGCTACAACCCCCTTTCCTTGCCCTGTCCCACAGCCCTAAAATATAAGTGTAGACTCAAACTGTCACTACCACTGATCAACCTATAACTACCACTATCATTTATACATCAACCAACTTGTCAATGTCACTATCACATCAACCTATGATGACCATTGTCACATATACCTATAACTATCACTATCACATCAACCTGTGACTACAATTATCACATCAACTTGTGACTACCCCTGTCACATAAACCTGTCACTGATGATCAATCAATCATCTAGCCTATCACTATCAATGTCATTGTCTTTGTCACTAATATATCGTCATCAACGTATTGTAACCATATCCACAAACATGGATAACAAAACCATCACCATACCATGTACATAAACCATGTACCATACCATTTACATCAACCATGTACCAGAACCTATACCATACCATGTACATCAACCATGTACCAAACCTTGTACCATACCATTTACATCAACCATATACCATACCATGTACATCCACCATGTACTAGAACCTGTACCATACCATGTACATCAACCATGTACCAAACCTTGTACCACACCATGTACATCAACCATATACCATACCATGTGCATTCACTATGTACATCAACCATGTATTAGAACCTGTACCATACCATGTACATCAACCATGAACATCAACCATGTATCAAAGTTGTATCATATCATGCATCAACCATGTACAAAACCTGTGTACCAAAACCTGTACCAAAATAACCAAGAAGTGCATCTAGCAATGTACCATACCATCATCAACTCATGAACCATAACATCACCAATATATGTCTCAATATCACCAATCATGTACCATAAGATATTCTATGTGTAGGTACCATCAATGATCAACCATATACCTCAATCGTGTACCAAAACCATGTACCATGTACCATGTACCAAGAATAAACTATGTACCAAATGATGTTTCTCAACCAAACACAAAATAATATTCCTCATACATATGCCACCATAAACTAAGTTTATCCCTCAACCATGTAACCACATCACAAAGATGTGCCCATAACAATAATACTAAATGAGATACAAGAGTAACATAACATCACTCATTCATGTATCCAAGATGTACCTCAAACCATGTGCCTCAAGCATGTGCCCACATCCATAAATCATGTACCAAGAGATACCATCAAACATGTTCCATATCACTCATGATATTCCTCAAGCATATACCATACAACAAATCATATTCCAAGTATCCAAGATGTGCCTTAAGAGATATACCAAAACTCACAATGACATGCCTCAATGCATGTACCTCAAACATGTTCCATAACCTCATCAAGAAGTGTCTCAAACATGCATCAATATCACCAAGAAATGTAGCTCATACATGTACCAAAAATATGCCTCACTCCATTCACATAAAATGTGCCTCAAGCATTTACCAATGTCTCAACAAGATACCAAATACATTCCTCAAGCATGCGCCATAACATCACCAACATGTAACCTTGAAAACATGCATATAGACATACCTTTACTGTAACATCCCCAACCACCCAGTCTAGACAACAATACATGAGAGAACACTTTCTTCACTCTCTACAGAACATACTGTAACATACCCAACATCCAAATGAGCTATGCCACGTGAATTGTTCACACTACATGCAATTAAAATATATATACACATAGAGCTCTTGTAGAAACATGTATATAAAAAGTAAACATAAAAATACATCTGTAAATGCATGGATTCACATGGAAATAAAAGTAAACATATACATGCAACATATGCGGGCAATACCCATAAATATGCAGATAGTTATAACAACACATAAGATAAACCCATAAAAATACACACATAAATGACAATGCAACATGTAAATTTATCACATACTTGACACTTATCTTGGTAAGAATAGCACCAACTACGTGTAGAACTTCCACAAACCTCCCAGCCTTAGACCACACTGTTCATCACTCTCAACAGTGAATCACCCCCGAGATGGGACTAAACTCCACCCGAGTAAAGGAATTCCTAACCAGGCTAAAGGCTCATAGACAATAGGAAAGAATCTATCATAGGTAGCAACTCAAACTAACAACCTACAATCCCTCATTCCCCACATGCCTATCCCACCTAGGAAGTGTCTTCTCAACAGTCCTTCAGATGCCCCACCTCCTTTCCTGGCTTCAACAACAGGTCGGACAGAAAGTCTCAGAGCCCTGTAGCTGCAGTTTAGAACCTTCAAGAAACCAATTCCCAACAGTTATCTCACCCAAAGAATTTCTCACGGGCCTGACAACCCGCCTCTTCAATATCCCACGAGCATGACAACCCTCTTATTCAATTCAACTCCCAAGCTAACTATCTACACAAACCAGTATGGCTATGGATCCAGGTTTAGATACAATGACAGAAAGTATGGAGGATAGCTGAATGCGTGAGTGAATTCTCATGGATGATTGACTGAATGAATGAATGATGGAAGGAATGATGGGAAGAATCATGGAAAAAAACCTCAAAATGAACTAAGTCCCAACAATATGTATGCATGTCCCCAACTTGACACTTTTCATGTTGGAAGCTACTTTGGCCCACTTGTCCCCAACTTTGGAACTTAAGGTAAAATAATTACCCATACTTTATATTTTAAGAAATATTAATATAATATTCCTTTTTGGCTTAAGCTCCCTAGCTTGGCCCTTTTCCTTAACTTTTAGCCCGTCCTTTCCCTAACTAGTGGAGTTTAGTCCCCCATACTCTTTTATCGTGGCCAGTCTATGCGCAACAATGTATTTTATATTAATTATGAGACATATACAAAAATAGGTGCACTAGCCTTTAAAATCTAGGCTCTCCGACCTAATAATCACCAAATTGTCTCACCAGCCTATTAAACACAACATATACACAAAGTATCCCTAGCCTCAAAATCGCGTGACCTTAAGTTGTTGCGCGCAGTATCCTTGAATGTGCACAATTCTTGATTTTACTGCGCAATTCATGCGTGCACTATGCCATGAAAGGTGCATACAAAATTATATAAAAAAAACTCACCAACTTAAGTACATTTTCATTTACATTTACAATTGGGTTTGGCTTAGGGATATTACAATCCCCTCCCCTTATTTATGCACTATCCTCAGTGCATCATATACACATATACATTAAAAATTTCAAAAAATACTAAAACATATATGGGTATTCTACCCGCATTGCATCCTCATGCTTCCAAGTAGCGTCCTCAAGACCGTACCAGGTCCATTGGACCTTTAAAATCCCTATGGCTTGATTCTAGAGCTGTTTGATTTTTTGGTCCATAATGCATACTGGATGCACTTGAAAAGTGCCTTCTTGCTACACCTGAATCACATTCCAATCAATAACATGATTAGCATCATATATATATATATATTTCTTTAGAAATGATACATGGAATACATTATGAACATACATAGATGCATGCAATGCAATCATATCAGCCACTGGACCAATCCACTCTAGGATTTCAAACAGCCCACAATAGCGAACTGCCAACTTTGAACAATCTCCCAACTTTAGGGAACTTCTATTGGATTTTACTTTCAAAAATAGATGGTCTCCCACTTTAAATTCACTGTGAGTTCTGCCCTTATCAACATAGATTTTTTGCATGTCTTAGGAAACCTTCAAAATTTGCTTTATGTTTAATATTTGCTCCTCCATTTCCCTAAGAAAATCTGGCCTAACCACTCCTCTGTCTGCTAGGTTATCCCAACTTACTGGTGTGTTGCACTTTCTGCCATAAAGTGCCTCAAATGGGATCATCTTTAGAAATTTTTGGTACCCATTGTTATAAGAAAACTCTACCAAGTGTAGGTAGTCTTCCCATTTTGATGGTTTATCCATCACATACATCCTTAACATATCCTCAATCATTTGATTCACCCTCTCTATTTTTCCATCTGATTCTGGATGATAATTTGTGCTAAAATTCAAATTTGTTCAAAATCCATTAAATAATCCTTTCCAAAATTTTGAGGTAAATTTTTTATCTTTGTGAGACACAATTGTCTTGGGTATGCCATGTAATCGAGCAATTTCCCTCATATAAACATTAACAATGTTGGTTTCCTTATGAGTGAGCTTAACTGGAATAAAATGGGCAGCTTTAGTAAGCTTGTCCACCACTGCCATGATAACATCATGTTGCTTGTTTGTTCTAGGAAGTTTGGTAATGAAATCCATTGTCACAACTTCCCATTTCCACTCAGGAATGGGTAAGGGCTGTAGAAAACTAGCTGGGTGTCTATGCTCAACCTTTACCTTCTGACATTCCAAACATTTGGCAATAAAATCAACAACCTCTTTCTTCATTCTTGACCAATAATATTGGCTCTTGACAGCTGCAATAGTTTTTTGATAACCTGGGTGCCCAACATAAGGTACATTATGCATTTCCATCAATATCAGATTTTTCAATTCTTAAGAATTTGGTACATAAATTTTGCCCCTGTACCTCAGAATTTCATCATTGTCTAGTTTATATTCTTCAATTTTCAGTTGCAAATTACCTTGCTGTAATTTTGCCACTAATTCCTTGTATTGCAAATCTAATTTTGCAGCCTCTAAAATTTTGGGTTTCAAATATGATTGGTACATGCTAATGGCTATAGCATGTAATTCATGCACTCTTCTACTGAGTGCATCAACCACTTTTTTCTATTTCCCCTTGATATGCTTTATATCAAAGTCATATTCACTTAAAAATTCTAACCATCTGCTTTGCCTAGAATTTATATTTGGTTGATCAAATAAATATTTTAGACAATTATGGTTTGTTCTTAGCTCAAACCTTTTCCCCATGAGGTAGTGTCTCCATTTCCTCAAGGCATGCACTATGGATGCCAATTCCAAATCATGAGTGGCATAATGTCTTTCATGCACCTTCAACTTCCTTGATTCATAACATATAACAAATCCATTTTGACCGAGGACTCCACCAATTCCTTATTTACATGCATCTGTGAATACAATGAAGTCTTCATTTGGGTCTGCAATCCTTAGTTGGAGCACTAGTTAATAATTTATTCAATTTTTGGAAACTATTTTCACAATCCAATGTCCACTAGAACTTCACACCCTTTCTTTGCAAGGAAGTGATTGGGTGTGCAATATTTGAAAATCCTTCAATAAATCTCCTATAGTAGCCTGGAAGGCCCATAAATGATCTGACATCTGTCACATTCTTTGGTGATGACCATTCTCTAACGGATTCTATCTTCTTAGGATCCACTGCTATCCCATCCTTTGAGATGATATGTCCCAAATAATGAATTTGCTTCTGATAAAATGAACACTTTCTCAACTTGGCATACAACTAATGCTCCCTTAATATTTGCAACACGATCCTCAAGTGTTGTTCATGCTCTTCCTATGATTTAGAGTATATAATAATGTCATCTAGAAACATAATGACAAACTTGTCTAATATCTCGGAAAACACCATTCATTAAGAACATGAAAACAACTGGTACATTTGACAACCCAAATGGCATCACTGTGAACTCATAATGACCATACCTTGTGCTGAAGGCGGTCTTGCTGATATATTCCTCCTTAATCCTTACCTGATGGTATCCTAACCTGAGATCTATCTTTGAAAATATATTTGCATCCTTCAATTGATCAAAGAGGTCATTAATCCTTGGCAAAGGATACTTGTTCCTTACAGTCACTTTATTCAACTGTCTAAAATCAATGCACAATATTAATGTCCCATCTTTCTTCTTCACAAACAAGACTAGGGCACCCCAAGGTGACACACTTGGGTGTATATACCCCTTCTTCAGAAGTTCTTCAAGCTGCATTTGCAACTCCTTCATATCTGGTGTACTCATTCTGTATGGAGTCTTTGACACTGGAGCTGCTCCAGGCAGTAAATTTATAGAGAAATCAATGTCTCTCTTTGGGGGTAGTCCTGGTACCTCCTTGAACACATATTTAAACTCTTCCAGGACGACTTGATCTTCCAAATTTGGCACCTTATCTTTAGGTGTCTCTTCCATATGTGATGCAAATATTTGACACCCTTTTCTGTAACATTTCTTCAGTTGCAATGATGAAATTTCTCTGATGGTTACTGCCATGGGAATTCCCTACACTTTTGATGCAAACCCCCTACCCTCGGGCTGAGATCTTCTCAGGATCTTCGAAACAGCCACACCGAGGGTTAACCAACCCCTTTGTTCAAGCCACAAAGGACTTTGGATTTCAGGGTTTCACAATCCTAATGTCGAGCTCCTCGACTCTTCCACTTGCCAAAACCCGAAATGACGATATTCCCAAAATGCTTGGCCACGTCCTCCTACACAGTTGTATCATGTTTCGCAACTTCAGGAGTTCTAGAATAAGGAATCCTGACCTCTTTTCTTTACAACTGCCAAAATGTTGAAACCTGAAACATTCAACAAAGGGTTGGATTCTATCGGAACTTTTTCCCCTTTTCGGGGTTTCAGACTTCGCAAGTTCACGAGTACTGATGTACAACTTCCAACGCCCTAACCTCCACAAACCCCAAAACTACAAAATGATATCTCCAACGGGATCAATGGCTATAAGCCTCCCTTCGATCCGATGGCCCACGTGATTTTGGACTTTTGGGTACCGGGAGTCCAAGACTCTCGTTCCCAGAACACTGTCCTCTCGGGTTCCTGAACCCCAAAACACTGAATTGTCGAAGCGTCTCTTCACACTATCTCACGTTTTGCAACTTCAGGGGTTCTCATGCGAAGAGCCCGAATCTTGTCAACGGGAATGCTGAAATCTTGATTCCTGAAATGCCAAAATACCACTTCACGATATCTAGGATCTCACAACTTCAAAATTCTAAGTGCAAAGGCCCAAGCTCCTTGTCCTCCAGGCTTCCGGTATTTCGAATAACGATTTTCCAAAATCTCGAAACTCACATCAAGTTTGGTCTCAACTTGTGACTTCGGGTCTTCCACTCCACTGTGTCCCGATTGCTTGTCCCCAGGACCTCTGAAATGATGAACTCCTAAATTCCGAAATGCCGAAATTTCTTCTCTTCGCCTTCACACGCGATAATCTACTTCGCGCTTCAGGAGTTCGAATGACCAAGGGTTTCGTCCACGCTTCGGACTTACAACTCCCAAAATGTTGAAATGATCTTGATGGTCCAACAATCGAAATCAATGGTCCACATTGGTTCCTGTTACCAGAGTGATGGATTCTTCCCTCCTTATCCACCTTGTAACTTCTTGGATCTTACGGTTCTCATGATTTTGGGGATTCTCCATAGAGAATTTCGACCGTCCAATTCTTCCCTCAAGAACCTCTGTGAAATGAACTAATGTCCCCTCGCCATAACCTTCCTTCTACAAAGAAATTTCACTTCGCCTCCAATTGTATACTTCAAAGGCACTACCCCTTCTGAGCTTCTTTGACAACTCCAAATCACAAAAGAGCTCCTACATGCACTCCTTGCGGAAATCCTTCAATTTATTCTGGGTATTTGAACTCGCGACTCTGTGCACTTTCTCTGCAACAACAATGCTTCAATATCTCAACCTTAGTTGATAAGTTCTAAGGTCTCTAATAGCCTGCGCACACCTTGCATGACTTTTGTGCTTATATTTCACTTCTAATGAGAACAACGATATCCCTCTTAATATTTCAGAGATGAACTTTGGGCCTTCGTCAACGCACTCCTTGCAGATGTTTCATTGCACTCCTTGCAGATGTTTCACTGCACTCCTTGCAGGAAATTCTCACTCAGGATGAGAAACAATTGAAACTCATTCTTTTTCTCTCTCAGACTTCAAACACTTAACATGAAATCATACATACACAACATAACAACAAATGCATGACAAAGAGAGTAAGAAATTCTAAGCAAACCATTTAGCATGTATACACAGAAAGCATCATGACACCATGAATCTGAATCAAAGCTTCATATATTAATTCAAGCTTCTGTACATTGGTTCTCCTCTACAATTCTTCTACAACTCTCTTATTCTCTATGAAAATATGCTTAAATGATCTAATTCTGAATGATACAAAGATACAAAGATGAGGGTGTCTATGGTCATTTTCCCTCCTGCTCCTAAAACTGTCTAATCTGGAATTTTTAAATCTACCTACTTTCATTAACTATGCATAAATGCCTCTATGTTATACAGATGAGAGCAAATCGCTCATGATCTGTTTACAATATGCAAGTACATTTTCTTTTAACCATTACATTAATGCTTCAAAAACATTTCCAAAATGTGTAAAATGTATGTTGCACTTTCCAGCTGTCTTCTGCCTTCATGCTCGCTTGGCTGGCTTCTTGCGATGCTCCTACATCATACTCTCTCGCTTGAAAATTTTCATGAACTCCTATTCATGAGCTCTTGCATGGTTTTTCCATGCTTCTTAATTTCTTCTTCATCCTCCCAACTGGCATCTTCAACTGGATGTCCCTTCCATTTGACCAAGTATTCAAAATACTCTTTCCTCTTGGTCTTCCTGTTGACCCTCTTATTAATTATACTTTCCATCTGTTGCTTTGCAGCTACATGCATTTGTTTGGTCCACTAAACTCTTATCTGTTCATTGTTTTCCCCTAATTCTTCATCTTTGTAAGGGTACAAATCTGAGATGTTGAATATTGGTGAAATTCCAACCCCATCAGGTAACTCGATCTCATATGCATTTGCCCCAAATTTCTTTACGATCTTGCATGGTCCAATCTTCTTCATTTTCAGTTTGTTATATGTTCCCCTTGGGAACCTTTCTTTCCTCAGATGTGAAAGAACTAGATCACCAAATTCAAACTGAAGTTCTCGCCTGTGTTGATCTTCTCTGCATTTATACTCTTGACTCGAATTTTTCAAACGTTCCCTCACTTGGCTGTGAAGTTCCTTCATTGCTTGTACAAAATCCTCTGCACTAGAAATTCTAGTTTCATTCTATTATGAATCCTTTAATTCAGAAACTCCCCTTGGTTGCATAGCATATACAATTTGGAATGGACTCTACCCTATGCTTCTGTTGATCGAATCATTATAAGCAAATTCTGCCTGTGGCAGAATGTGATCCCACTAACTGTGGTGTTCAGTCACTAGGCTCCTTAGTAAATATCCGAAGCTTTTGTACACAACTTCTATTTTCCCATTTGTCTAAGGATGATAAGCTGAGATAAATGACAAACTTGTCCCCAACTTCTTCCATAAATTTCTCCAAAAATGTCCCACGAACTTGGTGTCTCGATCAGAAACAATACTCCTTGGTAAGCCGTGAAGTCTGACGACTTCCTTGAAAAATAGGTTCACAATATGTGTTGCGTTGCTGGTTTTCTGACATGGTATAAAATGTGCCATCTTTGAAAATATGTCTACCACCACAAAGATTGAATCAAATCCTCTTTGCATTCTTGGAAGCCCCAATATAAAATCCATGCTCACTGCATCCCACGGCCTCTCTGGTATGGGTAATGGCTGGTATAACCCTATGTTTTTCCTTTTTCCCTTTTTGTGCTGGCAAATTATACACCTTTCCAAAAATATCTTAACATCTATCCTCATCCCTGGCCAAAAATATGAGCCACTTAATTTTGAGAATGTTTTGTCATGGCAGAAATGTCCTGCCAATCCTCCACTGTGTTTTTCTTTCAGTAGATTCTCCCTCATGGAGTATTTTGGAATACATAATTGATTTCCCCTGAATAATAATCCATCTTGGATCACATATTCAGTCCATTGGCTTCTGTCCCTGAGAATTGGATTCTCAGACGCCTCATACTCTTCCATAAAATCTGGGTCATCCTTGTACATTTCTTTGAGGTTATCAAAACCCAAAGTTTTGACTCTGAGTTCCTACATCAGCAAACATTTCCTGCTCAAAGCATCAACAACTTTGTTAGCAGTTCCATAAATATGTTTAATTACAAAAGTAAAATTCTACATGTATTCAACCCATTTTGCATGCTTTTGGTTCAACTTTTCTTGTTGAGTCACGAATTGCAAAGCGTGATTATCGTTGTATAAAACAAACTCTTTAGGGACCAAATAATGTCTCCATTTCTTTAGTGCTTGTATGACTGCATAAAATTCTTTGTCATATGTTGAATATTTAATCTTTGCTTCATTCAATTTTTCATTGAGGTATGTGACCGACCTGTCATCTTGGCTCAAGACCGCTCCAATTGCAAATCCACTAGCGTCACACTTGACCTGAAATGTCTTATTGAAATCTGGAAGCACCAGAATTGGTTGTTCAATAATCTTCTTTTTCAACAGATTGAAACTTTTCTCTGCTTCTTCTGTCCAATGAAAAGACTTATGTCTTTTCTTCACCATTTCCATCATCGGTGTGCTAATTCCGCTGAAATTTCTGATAAATTTCCTGTAGAAACTAGCCAATCCATGAAAGCTTCTAACTTCAAATATACTCTTCAGTGATGGCCAATACTTAATCGCCTCTACCTTATCCGAATCCATTTTCACCTCATTTGTAGAGATAACAAAACCCAAATAAATGAGTTATGTCCTCATAAATGTTGATTTCTTCATATTAATCAACAACTTCTCTTGTTGTAATCTCCTCATCACTGTAGCTAAATGCTTTAAATGCTTTGCTTCTGTCTTGCTGAAAATTAATATATCATCAAGATATACAATGATGAATTTTCCTATGAAATCCTTTAGGACTTCATTCATCAATCTCATGAAAGTACTGGGTGCATTTGTTAATCCAAATGGCATAGCAAGCCATTCATACAGCCCCTCATTCATMTTGAATGTTGTCTTCCATTCATCACCTTCTCTCATACGAATTTGATGATATCCRCTTTTCAAATCAATCTTTGAAAAAAAAAATTCTCCACTCAAGCAATCCATCAAATCATCCATCCTTGGTAAAGGAAATCTATACCTGAAGGTAATCTTATTGATTGCCCTTGACTCTGTGCACATGATCCAGCCTCCATCTTTCTTTGGGTTGAGCATTGTTGAAACAACACATGGAATCAAGCTCTCTCTAATCAATCCTTTGTCCATTAAGTCCTGGACCTGTCTCTTAACCTCTTCATTCTCCTGCGGTGTCAATATGTAAGCTGCTTTGTTTGGTAAACTAGCTCCAGGTATAAGATCAATATGATGGCTTATACTTTTGATAGGTGGCAACGAACGAGGTAGTTCTTCCACTACTATATCATCGAACTCTTCCAACAACTTTTGGATCTCTTCTAGTAAATCATCCACTCTTGTACTGGTTAAAACAATTCTAGGCTTCCTRACCACAATAAATTGTGTGTCTTCCTTCTTCTTAACCTTCTTAAGAAGTTCCTTCCCACTCATGAGAAGTACAATGTTTCTCACCTCTGGTTTCACTTCTTTATCCTTAATCGGAAACAACATGTGAGCTCTCCCATTCTTCTCCAGGGTGTATGTGTTCTTTCTCCCATCGTGAATTACATTCTTGTCATATTGCCATGGTCTACCCAACAATATATGACAAACATCCATGGGAATAACATCACACAATATTTCATCCTTATATCCTCCTATTTTAAATTCAACTAAACATTGTTTAGTGACATTTACTTGATGTCCTTTTTGTAGCCATGAAACTCTGTATGGGCTTGGATATTCAATACTCTCCATCTCTAGATTTTCTACCATCTCTGTAGAAACTAGATTGTTTGTGCTACTATTGTCCACGATGACTTTGCATACCATGCCTTTGGTCTTGCAAGTAGTCTGAAAAAGTCTGTTCCTTTGGGCTGGGTTCTCTGCCTCCTTCTCTGGCGTTGAGAACTTTTATCATCATCAATGATCTTCCACCCTCAACATCTTCTGCCTCAACATTCCATCCTTGTTCTTCAACAATGTGCATTTCACCTCCTTATTTCTTCCTATCTGGACATTCATAGGATTTATGTCCATTTTTTCCACAGGTAAAGCATTTTATTTCTCCACCTCTACCTCTTCCTTTTCCTCTGGTTCAAGGAAAAGTATTTCTATCAGCATATTTTCCTCTCTGTGAGCTTCTCCCTCTCTCAGTTTGAGTTTGATGTTTCTTCCACTCTTCTTTAGGTTTCTGATTTCTATCCTGGGAAATTATTCTGCCTCTGGCTTTACTTCTACCTCGGCCTCTCTGACCTTTATTTTGGTTCAACTTCTCTTCAGCTTTCAGAGTCATCTGATAATAATCCTCCACATTCCGAAGGCTCGTCATGCTCATCTCATCTTGGATGTCATATATCAGACCATTCCTGTACCTGGAAACCTTTTCATCATCACTTTCCTGATGACCTGCTCTGATGTTTATCTTGTAGAACTCTTCAGTGTATTCTTTCACTGTCATCAACGTTTGTCTCAAGTTCTGCATTCTCCGAAACAGAGTAATTTGATAATCCTTGGGTATGAATTTGGATTTCATCTTCGCAACCATTCTATCCCAAATCTTGATTTTCTTCTTGCCTTTGCAGTGTCTGTTAGTCTACAGTTCATCCCACCATAATGTTGCATGCCCTTTAAGTCTTGTGACAACATGCTTGACCTTCTTGTCTTCCTCAACATCCTCATAGTCAACGTATTTATCCAGAGCTCTAATCAAGTCTAGAAGCTCTTCAACATCCAGGTTCCCCTTATACATGGGAATATCCATTTTTTCTCTAGCACCTATCCTTGCAACAGCCCTGAATAGGCATTCATCTACAGAATCCTCGACTGCTACATCTTCTCCTTCATGTCCAGCTTCATTTCCACTTTCAGCATCGCTGATATCCCTAGCATTGACTCTGTGCCTCTGTTCTGTCTCCATGTCATCAAGCCTAGTATGTAGTTCACACGTTTCTCTTTCCACTGCTGGATCAGGAATTGGTCTGTCTCTTCTTCTTGGCAGCATGAATGAGAAATTTCTCTTTTCTCTGCTATAGAAAGCAAAGAAATTATTCTATGCTATGATACCACAATTGACACAGACCCCCTGCTCTCGGGCCGAGATCCTCTCAGGATCTCCGAAACAGCCACACCGAGGGTTAACCAACCCCTTTGTTCAAGCCACAAAGGACTTCAGATTTCGGGGTTTCACGATCCTAATGTCGAGCTCCTCGATTCTTCCACTTAACGAAACCTGAAATGTTGATATTCCTGAAATGATTGGCCACGTCCTCCTACATAGTTGTATCATGTTTTGCGACTTCGAGAGTTTCGGAACAAGGAATCCTGACCTCTTTTATTCACAACTTCCGAAATACCGAAACCCAAAACGTTCAGCAAAGGGATGGATTCTATCAGAACTTTTTCTCCTTTTCGAGGTTTCAGACTTCGTGAGTTCACGAGTCCTGATGTAAAGCTTCTGATTCCCTAACCTCCACAAACACCGAAACTCTGAAATGATATCTCCAATGGGATCAACGGCTATAAGCCTCCCTTCGATCTGATGGCCCACATGATTTCAGACTTTCGGGTACCGGGAGTCCAAGACTCTCGATCCCAGAACACTGTCCTCTCGAGTTCCTAAACCTCGAAACACCAAATTTCCGAAACGTCCCTTCACACTATTTTATGTTTCGCAACTTCGGGGGTTCTCATGTGAAGAGCCCGAATCTTGTCAATGGGAATGCCAAAATCTGAATTCCTGAAATGCTAAAATACCACTTCACGATATCCCAGATCTGGCAACTTCAAAATTCTAAGTGCAAAGGCCCAAGCTCCTTGTCCTCCAAGCTTCCGGTATTCCGAATGTCGATTTTCCAAAATCCCACAACTCACATCAAGTTCAGTCATGACTTGCGACTTCGGGTCTTCCACTCCGTTGTACCCCGATCGCTTGTCCTCAAGACCTCCGAAATGCTGAACTCTGAAATTCAAAAATGCCGAAATTTCTTCTCTTCGCCTTCACACGCGATAATCCACTTCGTGCTTCGGGAGCTCGAACGACCAAGGGTTTCGTCCACACTTCGGACTTCCAACTCCCGAAATGCTGAAATGATCTCAATGGTCCAACGATTGAAATCAACGGTCCACATTGGCTCTTGTTACCAGAGTGATGGATTCGTCCCTCCTTATCCACCTTGTAACTTCTTGTATATTATGGTTCTCGTGATTTCGGGGATTCTCCACAGATAATTTCGACCATCCGATTCTTCCCTGAAGAACCTCTGTGAAATGAACTAATTTCCCCTCGCCGTGACCTTCCTTATGCAAAGAAATTTGAATTTGCCTCCAATTGAAATACTTCAAAGGCACTACCCCTTATGAGCTTGTCTGACAACTCCAAATCACAAAAGAACTCCTTCATGCACTCCTTGCGGCAATCCTTCAATTTCTTCTGGGTATTTGAACTCACAACTCTGTGCACTTTATTTGCAACAATAGTCCTTCAATCTCTCAACCTTAGTTGATAAGTTCTAAGGTTTTGAATATCCTGCGCACACCTTGCACAGTTTCTATGCTTATATTGCACTTCTAATGAGAACAATGGTATCCCTCCAGAGCTTTTAGAGATGAACTCTGAGCCTTCGTCAATGCACTCCTTGTGGACATTTCACTGCACTCCTTGCAGGAAATTCTCACCAAGGATGAGAAACAATTGAAACTCATTATTTTTATCTCTCAGACTTCAAATGCTTAACATGAAATCATACATACACAACATAACAACAAATGCATGACAGAGAGAGTAAGAAATTCTAAGCAAACCATTTAGCATGTATACACAGAAAGCATCATGACACCATGAATCTAAATCAAAGATTCATATATTAATTCAAGCTTCTATACATTGGTTCTCCTCTACAATTCTTCTACAACTCTCTTCTTCTCTATGAAAATATGCTTAATTGATCTAATTTTGAATGATACAAAGATACAAAGATTAGGGTGTCTATGGTTGTTTTCCCTCTTGCTCCTAAAACTGTCTAATCTAGAATTTTTAAATCTACCTACTTTCATTAACTATGCATAAATGCCTCTACGTTCTACAGATGAGAGTGAATCACTCATGATCTGTTTACAATACGCAAGTACGTTTTCTTTTAACCATTACATTAATGCTTCAAAAACATTTCCAAAACGTGTAAAATGTATGTTGCACTTTACAGCTGTCTTCTGCCTTCATGCTCGCTTGGTTGGCTTCTTGCGATGCTCCTGCATCAACTTTCCTTAGACTCACTTCCTCATCCAAGCAAGTAAATTCCTTGTTATGATAGTCTAGGATAACATGATGCTAATCCAACCAATCCATCCCAATTAGGAATTCATAAGAACCTAAAGGCAAGATGTTCAAATCTCCCCTAGTGTTCAGTCCATTCATGTCCATAAGATATGACTTAACCATCTCATTGACTTTTCTTTTGGCTCTAGTAGCTAGCTGCAACAACCAAGATTTTCGATGCTTTCTTCTTGGAAAATGAAAACTTTCCACCATCTTAGGATCTATATAACTATGACTATCTCTAGAATCAATTAAAATAGCAATGGTTTGGTTGTTGATTATACCTTCCACTTCAATCATGTGTGACTGATACTCTGCTTGCTTGTTGCCCAGGGCTACTTAGATCCTTGGTACATTTTTGCCCATGTCCTCAACTGCTTCTTCTTGGTGTACATTGTGAACAATTGTCACTTTTTCACCTATGTGAGGACAATATCTGAACATATGATATCCTTTACAACCCCAACATTCAATAGGTGGATGCCTTGGCCTTTGACCCCTGGTCTCAATCATTCTGGGTTCTCTATAATTTGGTTGTCCCTGAGTATTATTTCTAAATAATGGTGACTTAGATCATTTCTTCCTCTGATCCAACTTGAACTTCTTTTTGTCTTCCCAAGCTTTTTGGAAAGTTGACCTTGATTTTTACTGATCATATAGGCATTTAGCTCGCCTTATGGTCTCCTCCAATGTCTTGGGATCATCATATTATATTTTTTCACTGAAGAATGCTGGCAATCCACTCAAATACCTTTGAATTTTAACTGTCTCATTCTTGATGAAGGAAACATACTTCAGTAGTTCTAAAAATCTTCTTTCATATTCATCTATGTTCATACTCCCAATCTTGAGTTCAAAGAACTCTTTCATTTTCTTGTCATAATATCTCTTAGTCAAGTATTTCTTCTCAAAATACTTCTTGAAATCCCTCCGAGTAACACTTTTCTCTTTAATGTGTTGCACCTGCACAAGTTGATCCCACCACATGGATGCCTTTACCTTGAGTTGATAGATGAAAATTCTACCTTCTGTATGAGATGAATAATTATGCAATTGAAAATACTTTCTCATGCCCAACAACCATGTTTCTACATCTTCATCCTTCTTGTGCTCACCATCAAATGTAGGAGGTTTGATTTTGTTCATTTCTCCTCGCAGTTCATCCACCCCAGAACTCTTATGCTTCCTGATAGGGGATGGACTTGAGATGTTATTTTCTCTCTTATTGGAATGCCTAGGGGAGTGTTGGTGATGTCTTCTAACACTTCCTTCTCTTCTTTTCCTATCAGGAGACTTGCAACTTCCTAATTTTCTTGAGCCACTCTCCTTAACCAATTTCTTTTCTATTATGTTCAAGCTCTACAATAACTTCATGTTGAAGTCATCTTTCTGCTCCTTGGCTCTCATATTCCTTTCATTATCATATTTATGGCTTTGGACATCCTTCTACAAAATTTTAATGGTCTCTACCATATTCATGTTTTCATTCCGTCCTTCTCCATGTCCATTGGAGTTTGTTACTTCAATGCCCAAATGGACATCCATCCCTCTGATTTAATATTCCTGGATGTAATTTTCTTATGCCTCTTCAATTACTATGGAATCTACGCTAATCTTGATCTGATATAGTTGTTGTTGAATCTGCAAAATGTGCAGCCAACAAAACTTTGTCAAACTAATTGTTTCAACAATTTCATGAAAATATGAGCCATTCTGGTTCAATAATATATCACAATCCTTTCTTCTGATTCCTTGAAAAATTGAATTCCTGGATAATTTTATTGGGTGAATATTTATATTCTACTGTCCTATACCTTTCCAATGCCTACTCCCATGCTCAATTCCGAGTCTTGAGAAGAAAGTTATGGTTATTTGAAAATTGTCCATTAATTTTTCTGTTCACACTTCAACTTGGCGCATCTCTATGCTGTAATTATTCATTTTCGCACCTACTCCATTGTATTTTTCATAGTATTGAAAATGGGTTTCTTCATATACATATTCTGGACACTCTGCCCAAGTTTCACCTCTTTCTGGGTTCTTGGCTGCTAGTTACAACCTGTTGAAATTCTAGGACAATTCATGTTTTTGGTCTAAAATGTTACAGGTACCTTCTTTTCCATTTTAAACATCTTTAACATGCCCATAAATTTAATTTGGATTTGGGACTGTCTTCTATGGTTCAATATATTTCCAATGACTTCTCCTATGCCTCAATCTAATTCTAGAGCTGAAAGTTATGGCTCTTGGAAGTTAGATGGGTCTTAAAATTTACCCTCGACTGTTTGTGTTGTAACTTTCTCAAAAAAACTTCATTTGACGAACGGTTTAAACACCATTAGAAATATCTCATCAGGATCTTTTATTTTAGCTACAAAGACAAAGTGTGCCTTGGAACACTCTGTTCTCATGGTTTTTGAGTAGCTAAAAATGTTGTTAAGTCCCTCAAAAACGTGCTACAAAAAGATGACGTTCGAACAATATAAAATGTCATGGAAAATCGTTGTTTTTCTTCTGTTGTTCACCATAAAAATGACTTCGCGTGCACAAATTTCAACCTGTACACCCATATTTACCATGCACAACAACACCACAAAGTAAATCATTCTCCGCGCACCTATAACCACTGTGCATCACTTCTCTGTCGTGCCAATAACTGTGCACTACTTTAGTGTCGCACACCAATATCCACCGCGCACAGTCTTGGTTCTTCCACTATTACTTGTTGCGCATAATTTTGGTATCACACAGTGATATCCCACACACATTTCCTTCTACACGTTGCACCATTCCAACGTTTAGTATGCCCCTCCGTGCACCAATACTCTGCGCGCATCATTAACTAAACTATCACGCGATAACATATCCCCATATTGCATGCGCACCAAAAACAATGTCTTTGCACTCTGCCCATACTGCGCACACCATGCACACCATTATTATGTGTGTGCACACCGCATGCACCTTAGTATTCATATGTACACCGCACAATGCTAAATTTAGCGCGTGTACTCGACACCAACATTTTTTCGCGCGATGCCAAAATTTAGCACACGCACCAGCACGCCAATATCTTGCCGTGCAATGCCAAATTTTTACCTATCACAAGATTTTTACTGTGTGACATGCATTTTTAGTGTGCCCACCTACGCACATTCATTTTATGCACATCAATTCTTCATGAATTCTGTTGCAAAAATTGGGCCTTTTTCCTCCATTATTACCGTAGATATTCTGCAACTATGAAAAAATTTCAATTTCACCCCTATAACACCAGTTCAACCTCTATAACAACAAATCATTGTGGGTTGACATTTATGGAACATATTTTTCCCAAACTCAATTCACGAATTGAGAATTTTAAATAAAAAAAATTATCCATTTGTCACGGCTTCATTGTAACTTCAAATTCGACCCATTATAGATCTGAATTTGCTAGAATAGATATTAAATCGGGAATATCTCATCACTTGGTCGAATTTCTCAATTTTCCCGAAATTTAACAACAGAAATTGGGGCTTTTTCCCAATTCCACCCAATTACTGTTACTTGTTACCATGGAGGTTCTGCAACTCAAAATTTGGCCACTTTGAAATAAATCCTCTGTGAAATTTTGCTTCCACTCAGCTTGTTTGGCCCATCCAGGCTCAGTGTTGAAAACAAAATCTCTAATACCATATTGTAATGTCCCGGGCCACCTAGGTCGGGCCACGATACATGAGAGAACACTTTCTTCACTCTCTGCGGAACATACTGTAACATACCCAACATCCAACTGAGCTATGCCATGTGAATTTTTCGCACTGCATGCAATTAAAATATATATACACACAGAGCTCTTGTGGAAACATATATATAAAACGTAAACATACAAATACATTTGTAAATGAATGGATTCACATGGATATAATAGTAAGCATATACATGCAGCATATGCGGGCAATACCCATAAATATACAGACAATTATAACCACATATAAGATAAACCCATAAAAATACACAAGTAAATGACAATGCAACATGTAAATTTATCACAAAGTTGACACTTATCTTGGTAAGAATATCACCAACTGCGTGCAGACCTTCCATGAACCTCCCAGCCTTAGACCACACTATTCATCACTTTCAACAGTGAATCAACCCCGAGTTGGGACTAAACTCCACCTGGGTAAAGGGATTCCTAACCAAGATAAAGGCTCATAGACAAGAGAAAAGACTTTGTCACATGTTCCAAATCAAACTAAAATCCTATAGTACCTCATTCCCCACATGCTTGTCCCACCCAGGAAGTGTGCCCCTTCTCTACTCAACAGTCCTTCGGCTGCCCCACTTCCCTTCCGTGCTTCAACAACAATTTAGATAGGAAGTCTCAGAGCCCTGTAGCTGTAGTTTAGCGCCTTCAGGAAATCAATTCCCAACAATTCTCTCACCTAGAGCATTGCTCACAATCCTAACAACCCACCTCTTCAATATCCCATGGGCCTGACAACTCGCTTCTTCAGTCCATCTCCCAAGATAACCAGCTACACAAACCAATATGGCTATGGATCGAGGTTCAGATACAGTGACAGAAAGTATGGAGGATAGCTAACTGCGTGAGTGAATGATCATGGATGATTGACTGGATGACTGAATGATGGAAGGAATGATGTGAATAATCATGGAAAACCCTCCCAAAATGAACTAAGTCCCAACAATATGTATGCATGTCCCAACTTGACACTTGTCATGTTGGAAGCTACTTTGGCCCACTTGTCCCCAACTTTGGAACTTAGGATAAAATAATTACCCAAACTTTATATTTTAAGAAATATTAATATAATATTCCTTTTTATCTTAAGCTCCCTAGTTTGGCC
>ML809121.1:12861-25236 GCA_009831015.1 Picea engelmannii | reverse complement strand
TGCGCACTTAAGTTTTTGTGCATGGTATCCTTGAATGTGCACACTTCTTCATTTTACTGTGCAGTTCATGCGCTCACTATGCCATGAAATGTGCATAAAAAATGATATCAAAACACATCACCAGCTTAAGTACATTTTCATTTACATTTACAATTGGGTTCGGCCTAGGAATATTAGATTTACACCTATAGTTGACTTGATAAAATATTTTAGACCTGTAGCTCTTCCATGGCCTCAGCATCCTGGTACTAACATCCTCCTTCAAATTTGTCTTAGCCTTGTAGGACCAAGACATGTATCATGCGGGTATTTGTGTGACATGAACTAAGAAACCTACAGGGGTGCCTCGCGGGATGCCAATAGTCTAACCCATTGGGGTTAGCCAAACTAGGGTTTCTTAGAAACCCTCACTCTTTTATAGAATCTCGAACTTTCACCTTCACACTTCCTTCGCTGTCTCAGACTCACCATAACAAATTTTCTAATAGATCATTTACTGACATAGAATATATTCAATAAATGTTTATTTGAATATTCAAATGAGATGCTTCTTGTTGTGTATTTATACCTTTTCTAAGTAACTTCTCTCCTTAACTTTAGGACTTCTTGTTACAACCACTTTTCCCTTTAGTTAATGACTTGTAACTATTTAGGGGATTCTTAACCATTCTTTAGGGCTTCCAAGTTAATGACCTCATAACTCCTCAATCGCGAGGATCTATGTGATGTTCCACCTACCATTGGAAATGACATGACAATGAATATCCATATATGAGTGTGTTACCTGCATTTTCACCATCCTTCATGTCCTTATTCCTTAAAAATAATTTGGATTCATGACCACACCATCAGGGATTTTCAACCAATTAACCACCCAACCATATTTCCAAGGATTCCTTTATACTTATGCAAAGCATCTTCCCATGAGGGCCATGGTTAGATCTATGCCATAAGGGGGGCACTTTGGAGACTTCTCCAAATAAACCCATCACATATGATGACATAAATGACAACCACTTTTGTTCACATCAATGAAAACCACTTTTGTTGACATCAATGACAACCAAATATCTAATAATCTCTCCCTTTGGCATTGATGGAAACACTCATACTCCACCTTTGACCAATTATCCTCATCTATCTCTCCTCATGTTTCTCTTCCCCTTTGACATCAATGGAAAAGTGTATCTACCTTTGGGGATGCCCCCCTTGTCTTCATGCTTTTGACATTTATCTTTTGATCTTCCTCTTTGACATCATAGGAAAAAATGTAACTCCCCATATTGATATGTCTCCCCCTATATTCATGCTTCTAATATGGTCTCTCTCTCTCACGATTTCGCTTCCCTTGACTTCTATGCAAGATGTTATGTGGATCAATGTGGTTTTTTCTGTATATACTTAATTTTCTCTCTTCCGATGTTTCTTGTCCATTGGTTCTTCCTCTTGTAATTCAATGACATATATAAAAAGCATTCAAAGTTACTTGTCTCCAAGTCTTTATGGATTGTCAATTTCAAAACTTACATATCAATGACCATGTCATTCAACTAATTCCTCTTGATGATATAACTTCTTCTTACAGTTTCTCTTCCTTCGTATTGTTGTGCCTTTCAATGCTTCTCTTCCCATGACTAATTGATTTCACCTGTAAATATCCCTTCATCCATTGTTATGCATATTCTCTGATTCATGTCTTTTTTACTCTCTATTAGAATTGCCAAATATCTCATGAAATCATCTATGTTGATGTTTCATAACTACTGTCCCTGAATCTGTTATGATGTTGACCCATCTACTGCAACTGATCACAACATATTCTTTGCTACTCAATTTTCCTTGTTCAATCTACACATCATACTCTACCAGTTTGCAACAATCTATACTGAATATATCCATTGCCTAAATAAAAATGTGGAATCCTATATATAATCATGAATATCTTCCTGAAAAGTGTGCGATTGATATTATTCATAACTGTCAGCTGATACGATCAAAATTTCAAAAGACATTATTCACTTTTGTCATCAAACCACTTTGAAACCACCTTCCCAAGATCTGCAAATGCTTCAGACTGCTCGAAAAATAGTTCTCTGATTTGTAGAGCTATTGCTTAGACTCCCCCTCTTCAATATTCATATTTGTTGGGATTCTCCAAGCCGGATGGCTTAGAAAGGTGGAGGAAGAATCCCTAATGCAGAGTAATATTCCTCTTCATAATCTTCCTAAATTTTGATATCTTCCTCTTTATCATTGTTGAGAGTATGCCTATTTTAAGGAAATACCTAATTTTGGAGCATGCGCAACAACTGGAAAGAAAACAACATGCATAAAAAGAATGAAAACAAGCATTCAAGAGGAAAAGACACGTGCGAGGAGGAATTCAAGACTAACCATATTAGGGTTAGGGTTTTTGACAAAGGTTGTAATGGCTATAAGCTTGTGAAATAGTATACATAATAACCTAGGAGGTCTAGGTTAGGGGTTAGTTAGTTCAATACTATTGAGAAGTTGAGAGACTGTCGATTGTAATAAGTCAATAGAAGAGTCGAGTAAGGTAGATTTTGAGGGTTAGATCATAGGTTGAGGAGTCTAGTGTGATCTAGTTTACTTCACAAAGGTTCCTTAACCTCATCAAGATTATATGATTGAATATGTAATGCGCACAACACCATATTTTGCAACAGACTAAATAAAAGAGAAGAGAAGCCAAATATTTGTGGACGTATCCCAAGAGGGGGTGAACCATGGTAAAACCCATGTTCTATGTGATGTTTTATTGAATTCTTAATTTATGTTAATGATTAGTTTATGAATGAATAAATAACTAGATGTATTAGCATGCATGCATGAGGCTAAAGATGAACGAATCTTAGGAATGCCTGAATCAATAAAATGTTTAAGGCATAGATAAAGATATAATACACTCCTAGATCCCCACTCATTCCCAAACTGAAAACACCTAGGTATTGTAGTGACCCATAGAGCTATCTTGGGTGAAACTACATTGTGTGCTCTATGCGCAACATTTCCTTCTGGTTTACTAGGAGGCTCGATAGTTTTAGAGGGTTTTGTTAGAAAATTGTTCATATCTAAACCTGGGTTAGCCTAAGAAGTGAGAGACTTAACCAACAAATGGTCTTGTTGCTAGTTGGAACTGCATAGGATTGAGTGGACGAGATCCATGGAAGAAACACGTAAAGAATGAAGGTATAGAAGGGAATTTTCAGGCCATGGAATCCAGCAAAGGTGGAGATCGAAAGATGGTTGAAAATGAAGGAACTCGAGTTTACCCAGAAGGAAAATAGAAACCCTATGTTAACACCACACAAATATATAGTCAAATACATGTTTAGCGAGTTGCATGAGGTATTTTCTGTGATTTCCTACATTTGTTGTAGGAGTGGTTATTTAGGCTAAAATAAAACCACCCAACAAATCGAATCAGACAACTAGAGTGGAATCCCGTGGAGATCACATAGTTACAACAAGTTAATAACAAATTTGTATGCGCAGTATATTTCTGGTTAGACAGTATTGTTGCAGGGTCTATCACCAAATTTACAGAAGATATCGCGACGTCTTACAATGAAAGATAGAAGTATTTTCTACAAGTACCCAGAGGTAGGTATATCAGATCATTGTATACTTCAATCAATATTTTATTGTATAAAAACAGTGTGATGACCATGGAATCAGAAAACTAAACTTCCATGCGTGCATGGGGAAGGGGGGAAGCACTGGCATGAGGTGGAGGAATGGAGGAAGAGATGGATAAGGGAAAGAAGAAGTAGGCCATGGACCCAATCATGATGGAGGAAGACCAAATGAAGTAGATAATGAAAACAACTGGAAATATGAGTAGTGGAGCACCCTACCAATATAACATGAATAATAAGAAGAGAGCCATAGCTGATATAGAGGGCTTGTCAAGTGATGAAGAAGAGGTAGAGGATCTATAGGATGTGGAGAAGATTAAGGAAATATTGCATGCCACATACGAAAGTAATAAAGGAGGCCCAAAGATACGGACAAAAGGTAGAACTCCAATCCATATCATTGTCAGTGGGGAACCTACAACCCCATGTGCGACTAACACGCCAGAAAGAACACCAATGTTTAGAAAAATGAATTTTAGTGCAAGAAAGACAGTAGGAAATGCATCCAAGCAAGGAGCAACAATTGGAGGAGCCAGTTCAGGAAGTAACAGTAAAATATCTACACTACATGGAGGTAGTATTTCAACACAGTTCAAAATGACAGGATATGATCACATGATCAGATTACCATAATTTCGGGGAGATGAATCAGAAGACCCTGAAAAGCACTTATTCATATGTGAGAAGATATGGGAAGCAAATCATATCACATATGAGGATACAAAGCTCATGCAGTTGTAAATCACATGAAGAGATTGTGCACTAGAATGGTACATAAGCCTGGATGTAAATAGTCTACCAAGAGTAACACAGACTATTGCAGATGTGAAAAAAATACTGGTAAATGAATTTCAAAAGCCCAAATCAAAAGACCAGTACACAAATGAAATGATTGAAATCAGGAAGAAATTGGGTGAGTCTATTTGGGATATTGATCAAAGGTTTAAACATTTGAAAGGTAAGCTAAAGTATGCAATTACTGACATGCAACATAGGCACTTATTTGTAAATTCACTGCTACCACACTTGAAATACCCATTAAGACAACATAAGTTCCAAACTCAAGCAGAGGCTCTGCAAACAACCTTACAAATGGAAGAAAACTAGTATCAAAAGTTAGATCCAACAATAGAGGAGTTGAAGGAGGATATGAAGAACCTAACATTTCAACTTAACTAGAATAAGGGCAAAGAGAAAAGAGAAGTTGTTTGGTGTACCGCATATAGGAAAAAATGACACCATAAGAACGAATGCCCAACTTTCACGCAGTATATGGAAACATGATTACCAAACCATTTGCCAATAGGAGGACCATGGTGTAGGATCTGTAAAACACATGGGAATGGTCCATATCATTTCCCAATGATGCAAAAGTATAAGACGGTACTCAAAAGTTCATATTGCAATTTTTACAAGTCAGTGGGTCATGATGATAAGGATTGTAGGACGATGGAGATGATGAGAGAAAAAACTTCAAATACTTATAGGGTGTAAGCAAAATTGATGACAGGACAAGTTGCACCTCATTTCAACCAGGTACCACCACCATAGAACAATGTGTGACAACGGTATAACAATGCGCATCAATAGTATGAAAATGAATAACCATAATAGAACAATGCACAACCACAATACAACAATGCGCAACCACAGTATAACCTCGTGCAGTATCACCAGGTATCTCAGTACAATGCACCACTATGATATCGAGAGGGATATAGAGGTGGAGGATGAGCTAGAGGAGGATTTGGATGAGGTAGAGGACCAGTTGTGTGTCACAACTATAGAAAACTAGGAAATTATGCAAGGGAATTCCCACTTCCACCTGTGACATGTATGTACTGTCGTGCAACAGACCACGATACAGAAGAATGTTTGACACTATTGGGGAAGATCCAAGAAAAAAAGAACCAGAACAACCAAAATGTCCAGTGGATTTCTGCAAAATCCAGGGATGATGGGAGAAACATCAATATTGTCACTTGAGGAGGAGATAATACATGAATTGGCACAGTAAAACTAGATCCAGCGCAACACCAATGGGTTAAGAAGAATATTGAACCACAAAAGAAATTTTAGGCATGAAAAGAAAAGGAAACATTCAATGAGGAAAGACAAGAGTTTTTCAATAAAAATATTGTTTCTACATCAACCACACAACACACTCAGAACTCACTAGTGTACAAAATTCCCTCCTCAATGGACCATACCAGTGAGCACAACCATTAGAAAAAGTAAGTAACATAAAAACTTTTCTACAATCTCATTTTAAGTTATTTAAGGATCCATCATCTGTTACGATCTTACAAAATCTGTTAGAAAGATGTAACATAGAGGAAGAAGGAAAGTTAGAACAGAAAATAGTCAATCCTCTCCATACAAGAAGAAGGACAAGCATATAGTTCAGATTGAATGCCAAAATTGGGGATTTTAATATGGGTGATATAATACTAGTTCTAGGCTCTAAAGTAAATGTTTTACCTAAGTAGACATGGAAGTGTATGGTAGAACCCACACTAGGCTATTCACCTTTCCAACTGAAATTAACAAATCAACATAGAGTGCTACCAATTGGAAGGGTTAAAGGTGTGACAATAGATTTGGATGGAGTGTGAAGTATGGAAAATTTTGAAGTAATAGAGATAGTATATGACACAACATCTTACCCAACATTCCTTGGATTGGATTGGGAATTTTATAACCAAGAGATAATCAACCTGAAGAAAAGGAAAATGACATTTGAATCAGGTGAATATAGATTCATTGCACTATTGGACCCATCAGAAGGAGAAAGGTTTGTAGAACCCACTTGTTTGGACCTGGAAGAAATAAATCAGTTGTACATAACCACGACATGAGAAGAGGATTATGTTAACCCAACAGAAGATGGGGTACTCAGGTGGAGAAGAATCACATCATGTGCTTCTGACTCAGAAACAGGTTTGGATAATTGGCAACAATGATTACATGAAGTTTCCACAAGAAGGTGCATATGAATAGACTGTGCAGTATGATGGGTGGGTACAAAGATAACAATACCTCCCTGTTTTCACGAGCTAAATGAATTAGAGGAATTTTTGAAAAAATATGAAGAGGAAGTACTAGAACATTAGAGGCTCTTAGCCCTAGATATTGTACTCAAGGAAACACCTGCAAGATGGTGGGGTGTGCACACAGAAACAATTTAGGTCTAGTATCAATGTAAACGATTACTACACATTAGATTTGGTGCAGAGAAGGGGAGAAAACAAATGCATAGGTATGATGGACAGGGAACGTGTTGATGGGCAAATTCGACTTGTCGTCAACTAGAAGAATAGATCTGATCTGGGGTTGTCTAAATAACCCAAGCCATTTGGTGTAACCTATTCTGACGGGTTTAATGGCTCCATTAGCTAACTAGGGTCCTAAATATAGAAAAATGAAATAAAATAACTAAATAAAAGATTCTAACAATCAACACAATAATTACAAATATTTATCTAAGAATATGAATATACAAATGATTATGAACAATTTATATATAGTTTACAAGGTTTGCATGAAATCTTGCGAAAATGATTGTTTGATAAAGTTTCTGAATCAAATAAGAACAACACCTCTTTTTTTTTTTTAATATATTAAACAAATAAATACTAAATGAATATGATTGAAACAACAATACATAAACAGTCAAAGCTAATTTATGCAATCATCATTTCATTAATAATTAATTTAACTAAATAACACACAGACTAACATGCATCTGATCAACGAACCCAGTATTATCTTTCTGTGTCGTCTGAGCTCCTTCTTGTCCTTCTTGTGAGGAAAACTTGTGACAGAACAATACTAGTACTTCTAGAATAAATTCAAAGTGTTTGATGTGTTGGAGTGAGAATATAGCAACAGAATGATGACTGATTAAAAATCATGTGATCTTATGATAATCAATAACTAAGAACAAGAGAAAACTCAATTCTGAGTATTGATTTTATCCATCATTTAACATTAGGAATAAATTCAATAATAATCAAATGGCAAATTGATCATACATACAGAATGGGATAACAAATTATGGGCAACATATAACATTTAAGAGTATGAAAACACCATATGATGACAAGCTAAAGCTAAAATCAACCATAATAACATTCTCATAATACAACAGTAATGAAAGAATGAAATGGAATAAGCATCACACAAGTCTAAAGCCAAAAATGAATTGCTTTCCCATATTCTTTCTCAAAATCACATACCCATACTGTAGTCTTGGAAGAATTTTTGGGATAATAGACTCTTAAAGATGGAAAAAATTAATTAATACATAAATGATAACAATTAACCATGTATTGATAAAAAAGACTAAAGCTAATTTAAATCAATGTATAATCAATTGTTAAAAGAATATGAAGATATTATAATGAAAATAAAACCATTTTACTCATATGAAAAAATTCATTAAGCAACCTGGAATTCCATATTCTTCTTTGAAAATACTCGTCCATTCTCCCAAAGATTCCAACCATCCATTACTCCATTTGAAAAGAAGAAAAGTTAAAAAAAAAAAATAATATACAAAAGAGAAAGGATAAAAATTCTCCTCTCCAATTCTTGGATCACTATGGCTCTAAACTTTCTCATATATTTATACAATGAGTGAACAGTCTGTGCATCACTAATAATTTCTGCCACCTAAAATTTTCCTCGTAAAGATACACAAATATCTCTCAAATAATACAATTTTTTGGGAAACTCTTTAATAGGAAGGTAAACGGGTCCATTTGGGAAATGGGTTTTCAACCGTTTCTTCAAGTTCCTCACGGTTTGGCTACAATGAGTCTTGTAAAATTGCCTGTTTGATCTTGCCGCCTTTCCAAATTTTATATGATGTTGCTCATAAAATTATTTGTAGCAATCCAATATTATTTTTGGATCAATCATATTGAATGTATTTGGATAATAAAATCAAGCCATGATCAGATCCGTACCAAATAACTGATAATAGAAACCTGTAAAACAAAAAGAAACCTAAATTAATAACCTAAAAATTGTGAATAAAACAAAATCTAGAACAATAAAATAAAAAAAGAATTTAAACTAAATATAAATTCTAAACAAAAATTGTTTATACTTTCCTTTCAAATATGATCTTAAAATTCTATAAGCTTCAAGTTAATGGAGAGAAAAATATTAATTTTGGTTTTTTTTACAAATCAAACAAATGATAGATAACTATTTTTTATTATTATTATTTTTATTTTGAAATGAGATGAAAAATGAAAAAAAGAATTTAATTAATTAATATCACCAAATGATTTCATGAAAAAGAGAAACCAACCAAGATATTGTTTGATCAAGTATTGAACCTATTATTCAAAATAGTCAAACTCGCTCATGAGCAAAAGAAAGAACACATAATCATAATTTAAACGAAAGTAAACAGTTGATAAAAATTAACATTTTTGTTTAAATTGAGATTTTTATGCTCGTTTCTAAAATTTTGACATATACTCTTGTAATGAATGTCTCATACTATAGTGAATGTCTTAAGTTTTTCTTAAAGCAAGCCAAGGTATGGAACTATTTGAAAATGTTGATTTTGTAGCTCATCATAATTATCAAGATTCTAATAGGGGCCCTTTAAATTTTTTTAAAATTTAGGGGGCGTTGTTGGGGCCCAACAAATGGAGACTTACTGGGTGAAGCAGTTATCTTTGATTTGGTAAAATTTCATCTTAGGAAGAAAAGAATAAGACTGATAAAAGGATTTAAGCTCCCTAAAATTAATTCACTTTGAGACCACACGACATTAGGATAAGCTCAATGTTATAACCAAACAATAGAATTTTCTTTACAGGGGATTATAACCTAAAATAATGTCTTAATCAAAGAGTCACAATGTTTATAAAATAACTTCAATACCATTGTTAGAGCCACTGCTGACAACAGGAATCCATAGCCTCGACAGGGATGTCATTTAACCCACTCAAATGTTTTAATCCCATCCAATAGTTGTATCCACATGATGTATACTTCCATAAAAGTTAATTTAAAAACATATACCTACTACCTCTCGACTTGACATTGCTTTGTTGCCAGCAGGCCTATCTAGTACCCCAACGAAGTTGTCTTGGTATCATGTGTGCATTTACCCGCTTCCAACGAGCATGTTCAGTACCCCGACAGGTTTACATACACTTCCCACACATAAGTACTTTCAACCCTCTTATGCCACTTTTAAATAGTAATAAAATTATAGATTTTTTGATGATAAAGAGAGTGTGGTGATACTGGAGGTTTATTGCAATACAGGTGAATAATTGATCAAGTTATTTATTTGCTTTCAAAACTGGAATTTTTATCATGTTTTAGAGATTTTAGATTTCCTTTAAGAAATCAACTAAAGAATCGAGAAGCACTTAAAAGTGATTCCTTAAGAATATGGACGGCGTAAAAAGTTTAAAGATCATTGTAATTCTCAAAGATTTAAACCATATCTCTGGTGTAATAATCTAGCAAAGACAATTTGAGGACAAAATGAAAGTGAAAATCGACTTAAAAATCAATTGTCTAAGCTATATCTTAATATCAGGGCCTCTTTGAAATATTTCAATCTGCTTGAAAAACACAAGTCTTTAACTAAATGCTTCCTTCGACAATAGATTTTTGATCAGAAATATATTGATTCAAAAAGAAAGATAAGAAGAAAACTCGTTCAAAGCAATCAAAGAAAACAAAAAAACACACAGAAAACTAGATCAAATTTTATTAATGGGATTCAAAATCAGAAGTACACAAAATCAAAACAACAAAAGAAAAAATTTCAGGAAACAATTTTGGCCAAAGATAAACTTGAGATTTTGGATCCACTAGCATCTCACTGTAAAATAAAGGAAGAACTAAATCATATAAAATATCATGTGCGAGAAAGTTCTTTTCTTAAGATAGTGATGCATGAGATGATACTTTGACCAAGCATTATTATTAAAAATAAAAGATACTAAAAGAAAAAATAAAAATCCTTATTAAGATGAGTGCATTCCTACTCGTGGCACCTTGGGTTAGGGTTGAGTTGATAGTTCAAATTTACTTATCTCTTTACTTTCCATTTAAAAATTTTCATGATGATACTATGTTTTTGAAAATAAATGTTCAACAAAAAGCAGAGAGAAAAAAATTTAAAGTGGACTTCCCTGAAAACATTCACATTATGGTTCTCTTGGTGTACCCACTTGTGCTGATAACTGCATTATTACACAAAGAAATATTGAGAAAGAAAACTAAAGGAAACCTACTCTAAACTACTATATAGTTCAAAACGCTAAGTAAGATCCTATTTCCAATGCATCCACAAGAGCATCTTCAATCCTACAAGGCATAGAAAGTCGAAAATCAGAATAAAAGAATGTATTATTTGTGGATAAAAAAGAAATATGTCATGCTTACCTCCTATATATTCCTTTAAAAACGAAAAAATCATGACCTTACCATTCTTTTGAAACGTCTTGATGTATGAATCCTCCAACCATTCTGCAATCTGGTCATGATATGAGTCATAATGGCATGTAAGAGTGTAAGTAAATTTCAAAAACTTGTCAATATTATGGGGACCTGACATAACCATCTGCCAAAGATGAAATGCCCCATCCTACTAACAATTCTCCAAGTGTTCATCAATTTCTTCACATGGAGAATCTAAAAAAATCATGTAATGCTTACTTCCTAGATATTTAGGTAGAAACAAAGCAAGCACAACTTTATATTTATTATGAAGATTTTTTAGATACGAATCTTCAAGCCATTCTAAGATCTTGTCATAAAAATTAGGATGCAAACTATGACTTTGATGAAATGGATATATCAATGGGGAACACATCATAAGATGATTAATGCCATCAATTAGATTATTGGTTTGAACGCTTCCTTTTATGATATTGATTGTTTAAAAATGTGAAGCATAAACATTAAAATTCAAACTAATCAAAGAAAGAATATGCAATGTAGAATATTTGATTTCCATAAGAATAAGTGCATTGTCTTTTTCAACAATAAATCGTGTAAAATCATATTGCAACATGTCATTTTTCCATGTGAATGATGAAAGTGAAATAACATCAAATACAACTTCATAAATGTTATGTTTGGAATTAATTTCACCAAATTTTGGCATATCGAAAAGATTTGAATGTGATGGCAAAGAGTAAGATATTGTGGGTAAAGTATCAAGTCCACCAGAATCTAAGAAGAGATCGAGATATAAAGAGTAAAAAGAATCATAAACGAGCACATGAAAATAATATCTTGAGCTATGATATTTAACAATGGTATTCTCAAGACATTCCTCTTTACTTTCCTCAAAACTTTCACTCTGTTTTGGTGATAAATGCTTCAACATAATATGATCATCTAAAGTTGTCTCCTGTATGATAGATAATTCAAAACTTTCACGACAAACATCTGATCTTTCTTGTCAATAAGGTATGATTTATAGATGAGGGTTTAAGGTTTCTTCTTCCAATTGCAGATCTACATATCTAACTAGTTTCATTGGAATATTAGAATTCTTAAGATCATTTTCATCAGCTAAGTTTTTGATCCAGGTGGATATCGGGGGCCACCCACCTTTTCCAAATGGCTCAAAACAGTTTTCTGGCCATTTTGGCAATTTACTATTTTTAGCAGGTTTTAACTTCCGGGGCCATTTTGAGGGACTAAATGAAGTTTTTTCAAGATC
>ML809121.1:0-12525 GCA_009831015.1 Picea engelmannii | reverse complement strand
TTTTGGATGGATTCCTTTCATCCTCTGAACAAAATTGTTCTTGCAATTGAGTGGTAGGATTTGTAACCAACTCATCATTCGCTATTGAATGTGATTGGATGAAAGGGATGCAAGCATCATAGAGGATATTTAGTACAAATGACATGTCATCAAGATTAAATTTATAGAGAACATGATGGATTCTTGTTGAAAAGTCTTCTGGAGATGAATTGCCATTTATTAGTAAAGTATGAAATTCTTCACATAATTGATTGTAATCATAGTTTTCAAAATCATCTAAAAATTCATCTACAAACTGAGACCAATCAATAATGTGATATGCTAGAAAAGATTCAAACCAATGTTTAATCCAACCCCTAAAAGTAAAAGCAAACAATCTGTACAAAACCTTTAAATCAGAAACATCATGCTTGATGCACTTACACCTAAACTTGTTAATATGGTCTTTTACAGATACATTCCCCCCACCATCAAAGGTGAGTTTGGACAAGAGAGAAACTGTCTTGTTGGGAATATCAGGTAATGAGAAGTGGAAAGCATGTTCCAACACAGTAATTTGGGGAGCCATGGGAAATTAATTAAATTCGAAACAAAGACTCCTATAAGGCCATCTTGTCATTTTGACCCTCCTTCTAGCACCATTTGTTGACGGACAAATTCGACTTGCCATAAACTAGAATAAAAGATCCGATCTAGGGTTGTCTAAATAACCCAAGCCGTTTGGTGTAAACTATTCTGACGAGTTTAATGGTTCTGTTAGCCAGCTCGGGTCCTAAATATAGCAAAATGAAATAAACTAACTAAAGAAAAGATTCTAACAATCAACACAATAATTACAAATATTTATCTAAGAATGTGAATATACAAATGATTATGAACAAGTTATATACAGTTTACAAGGTTTGCATGAAATCTTGAGAAAATGATTGTTTGATAAAGTTTCTGAATCAAATACGAACAACACTTTTTTTTTTTTTAAAGATATTAAACAAATAAATACTAAATGAATACGATTGAAACACCGATACATAAACAGTCAAAGCTAATTTATGAAATCATCATTTCATTAATAATTAATTTAACTAAATAACACACAGACTAACCTGTAGCTGATCAACGAAACTGGTATTATCTTTTTGTGTTGTCTGAGCTCCTTCTTGTCCTACTTGTGAGGAAAACCTGTGACAAAACAATACTAGTACTTCCAGAATAAATTCAAAGAAGTGTTTGATGTGTTGGAGTGAGAATATAACAACAAAGTGATGACTGATTAAAAATCATGTGATCTTATGATAATCAATAACTAAGAATGAGAGAAAACTCAATTCTGAGTATTGATTTTATCCATCATTTAACATTAGGAATAAATTCAATAATAATCAAATGACAAATTGATCACACATACATAATGGAATAATACATTATGGACATCATATAACCTTTAACGGTATGAAAACACCATATGATGATAAGCTAAAGCTAAAATCAACCATAATAACATTCTCATAATACAATAGTAATGAAAGAACGAAATGGAATAAGCATCACACAGGTCTAAAGCCAAATATGAATTGTTTTCCCATATTCTTTATCAAAATCGCATTCCCATACTGTAGTCGTGGAGGAATTTTTGGGATAATAGACTCTTAAAGATGGAAAAAATTAATTAATACATAAATGATAACAATTAACCATGTATTGATAAAAAAGACTAAAGCTAATTTAAATCAATGCATAATAAATTATTAGAAGAATATGAAGATATTATAATGAAAATAAAACCATTTTACTCATAGGACAAAAGCCATTAAGCAACCTGGAATTCCATATTCTTCTTTGAAAATACTCGTCCATTCTCCCAAAGATTCCAACCATCCGTTAATCCATTTGAAAAGAAGAAAAGTTATATATATATATATATATACACACACACACACAAAAGAGAAAGGATAAAAATCCTCCTCTCCAATTCTTGGATCACTATGGCTCTGAACTTTCCCATATATTTATACAATGAGTGAACAATCTGGGCGTCACTAATAATTTCTGCCACCTGAAATTTTCCTCATAAATATACACAAATATCTCTCCAATTGTGCATTTTTTTGGGAAAATATTTGTGTGGAAGGTAAATGGGTCCATTTGGGAAATGGGTTTTCAACTGTTTCTTCAAATTCATCACGGTTTGGCTGCAATGAGTCTTGCACAATCGTCTATCTGATCTTGATGCCTTTCCAAATTTTATCTATTGTTGCTAATAAAATTATTTGTAGCAATCCAATATTATTTTTGGATCAATAATCTTGAACGTATTTGGATAATAAAATCAAGTCGTGATCATATCTGTACCAAATAACTAATAATAGATACCTGGGAAACAAAAAGAAGCCTAAATTAATATCCTAAAAAATGTGAATAAAACAAAATCTAGAACAATAAAATAAAAAATGAATTTAAACTAAATATATGTTCTAAACAAACATTGTTTATAGTTTCCTTTCAAATATGATCTTAAAATTCTAGAATCTTCAAGTTAATGGAGAGAAAAATATTAATTTTGGTTTTTTTTACAAAATCAAACAAATGATAGATAATTGTTTTATTATTATTATTATTTTTATTTTGAAATGAGATGCAAAATGAAAAAAGAATTTAATTAATTAATATCACCAAATGATTTTATGAAAATAAGAAACCAACCAAGATATTGTTTGATAAAGTATTGAACCTATTATTCAAAATAGTGAAACTCGCTAATGAGAAAAAAAAAGAACACATAATCATAATTTAAATGAAAGTAAACAGTTGATAAAAATTAACGTTTTTGTTTAAATTGAGATTTTTATGCTCGTGTCTAAAATTTTGACATATAATCTTGTAATGAATGTCTCATACTATAGTGAATGTCTTATAATTTTCTCAAAGCAAGCCAAGGTATGGAACTATTTGAAAATGTTGATTATGTAGCTCATCATAATTATCAAGATTCTAATAGGGGCCCTTTAAATTTTGTAAAAATTTAGGGGGAGTTGTTGGGGCCCAACAGAACGTCAGTTGAACACTTAGAGAAGTGCAAAGAACAATGGAGGATGAAAACACCAGAGGAATGGCCTCATCAATTTATCCATACATTGGAAGGAATTCTAGGGAACTGGTTGTTGGCACAAGGGTAGACCTAGGGTTCAACGCTACAACAATGCACCAAAAAAACCCTAACTACTAACCCTTTTGGCAACACATGCGAAGTAGATGAAGTCTCATCCGAGGTAGAGGTAGGGGTGGTTGTAGGACTTAAGTGTCTACAACCTTAGCCGGGGCATAGATCTGTGATTATAACACTTTAATAAAGCACTTAGCACCTTTGGTTTCTTAGTATACAATCATTATCTACTTCGCTGATAAAATAGAGCGTCGCAGTATTCACATTAACCTACTATTCAAGCACTTAGCATAGGTAAAAAAATCAGATTAAGCACTAAACACAACCATGTAGATCAGGTCTAGCATTCCCACATATAATAAGCACAAAGCAAGTAGATCTATCCAACTACATCAAAGAACTTTAGAAAAAGAAGACATAAAATCATTAAGACAAGCACAAAGCATCATAACACGGGATTTACGTGGTTCACCCCTCTCCTAGGGCTATGTCCACCAACTCTTCTTCTTTATAGTCTTCGGTCAATCGATTACAAGCACAGAGCCTTAAAACCCTTACTCCGCATAAGACTAAATATCCATGGAGCTCGCTAGATCCTTCTTCCTTGAATTACAACACTAAGCCTCCTCTCGTATCACACATGGACTTGCACCTTGCTCTACAAGTCTCACACAGAATGCACAAAGTCTTGATCACACAGATCCAATTATTGGCACTTAGCCTACATCACATAGATATATCATTCACTACTTCTCTATATGGCCTAGACATCAATATATACATAAAAAATATGCCTAAACATGGGTAAACCCATGGGCCGACATCCCCTTCCCATTACATATTCCTAAAAACCCAAACAGGGTCCCGAGAAGGGGGCTGAGATCCCATGATCTCTGCTTTATCTTGCGCTCCTCCTTTGACAGGTTGTCAAAATTCCAAAATAGGTCATCATGAACAAGAAATTATCAAAACTTGGTCAAGGGCCAACAGGCCCCCAACACTCACCTATGACTCATCTCGAGTCACTCTGGTCTGAGAAATTCTTCCTGGATTGCCTCGAGCTTGGCTCGAGCTGCTTCGACTTGTTTCTTTGCTATGGCCTCTTGTTCAGTGAACTTTTGGATCACTGCGTCATTCAATGGTCCTTCTAGGTGTTGTTCTGCTATGAGGAAGACCTGTTCTATCTTTGCTCCTTGGCTCTCGACCTCTGTAAACAACATGCATACCTTATCTTGTGCAGGTTGAAGTCATTGAGTGGATTCCATCACATTTATTTGAAGAATATGGATCTATTGTTGAGTTGTACGTTGTTCGTGATACCTCTTCATTCTGTCTACAACTGACAGGGCCTTCAACTGCGCCTGTAGTGTATCTGCATAGTACTTCGCTTCTTGGAGTTGTGACTCTAATGCCTGTAACTCAGGATTCTCAGTAAGATTTTCATATGTTTGAGCACTCTGGTTACTCAGCTTCTTGCACTCCAAGGCAAGATCTCTTAATCTATCAATTGCACTGCGGGCAGTGGCTTCCCTTTGGTCTCGTACATCTTGAGGGGTCTCGGGCACAGTGCGGAGCTCCAACTCTGCTATGCGCTACTAGAGTTTCTGGATTACATCTTTGAGTTGTGCCACCTACTGTGGAACTCATTCTTCGGCCTTTAATTCAATGACTATCACAGAGCGAAGTGCTCTGTGAACCATTTCCTTAACTTCGAGTTGCTATGTGAGTAGTTGTTCCTTTTCATTATGTAGCTCATCTTTTTATTCATCGAACCTCTGTTGTAGAGTAAGCTTCTCGCATTCGATAGTACTGCGCTACTATAGAATGTATTCCTGTACTTGCACCAAATCTCGGGTGTCTTGCACTATCTCCTCCTGTGCTCATCGAAGGGGAGCTTCGACTATATCAACAATCCAGTGGAGTTGAGCTGGCTCATCTCCTATTTCTGGTGTTTTTGTTGATAGAGGTGTAGTAGAAACTGCACAGCTAGACTGTAGTGCCTGCTAAACTTCTTGAATTTCAACCTTGATCTGACTGAACACCTCCTCCTGCTTAGCTTCTTGCTTCTCTTCTATCTCCAATGAAGCATTATTTAGTGCTACAACAATGAAGTCAAAGTCACCTGAAGTGAGGGTGGTCTCAAACTTAGTCTTGGTTTCTTTCAATTTCATCCTTGAGGAAGGTTTCGGAGGGGAAACCTTCCTTTTATTTGAGGGGTCCTCCTCGTCTCTAGGCGGTGTAACCTCACCTTTCTTCTATTCAAATTTTGTGCCATCTATCTCTTCTTCATCACCTCCTTTCTCAGGTGAGATAGAAGCAGTCTTTGTTAAGGTACTATGGACATCTTGGGCTTCTTCATTTTTTTTGGTCTTGCTCGGTCCAAGTGTATCATGCCCTGCTTCTGGACTATCAATATCGGATAGTTCTATGGGGTCCGCTGGAACAAGGAGGTCCACTGACCATTCCTTGGTAATCTCTTCTAAGTCTTCCTCCGTCATCTTGTAGTATGATTGTAGCTGTTGTTTATGCTCATCAACGCACACTGTGATATAAATGAAATGGTGGTCCACACTGAATTTCATCAAGGGTCTAAACCCGTGGAGTGTGTTAAGGGTTATACGAGGCTTGGACTGGATAGCGGTCTTCAACTGGGTGTAATAAGTGTGGAGGATGACATTTGATTTCCACTTCTTATTCATGTCGCTGGAGTACCACAATGTACTGAACTTCGCGGCCAATGGTTCAAAGGGATCGATGTACAGGAAGGTTGCACCTTCTAGCATCTCCCATGCGATCAACGCGATTAATATGAGAAGCCAACTAAAGTGGAACTCATATCCTTGGTCTTGTGCTTCCCTGCATTCCAGTTCTAAATGGTTCACCAAGTAATTCACCCAATTCATGTGTAGGCCCTCCATGCACTTCCCTGCGAGGTAAACTACATATCCAGTTACTTGGGTGGGCCAGTTCTTGCGAACTAATTTTCCTGTGATCAGTTGATAGGCTAGGCACACTACGATTCTCTAGATAGAGGCTACCTTGTAGCCTCGTGTGCCCTTCTCTACATCTACATAAGTATCCTTTATCCTTTGGGTGAGAGCGTGATCCATGGTCTTTTCGGGGTAGAGATCCTGTGGGTCGGGGCCTTGCATGCTAAGTCATATGATCTGATTGATCAATGTCTGATCCACTGTGATGTGGCATTTAAACCACAAATAACCTCCATGATAGCAAGACAACAGTAATTTGATGCATGTGTTCACCTCCTAGTGTCGCCCGAAGTATGAAATCTTCATAAAATTCAGTAGGGTGGATTGCGCGAGGTTCTGGGTCCATGACTGAGGAGTAATCTTTGAGTTCTTTCCTTTTGTTCTCATCAGATAATCATGTGGGGCAAGCATGTTGTAAACATTCCTGTCATCGAGGTTGAAGTCACTAAACTTCAATGCTCCGAGCTTATCCTGGTCAGCACAAACTGTGCACACCTCTTTCAGAAGGTACACAGTGACCAACACGTATTCAAAGTCTCTAGGCACATTGTCTCAGTTTATTGCGGCTATCAAAGGTGGTAGATAGGCAGGTAGGATGCTCAGAATGAACTTAGAATTCACTAAGTCATCCTTGTGCTTAGTTATCCTTTCATGGGATGGTCCATCTCCATGGGCAGTGGATGGAGAGGCCAACAATCCTCTCATCGATGATGCTTGTATACCTTTAGACACTCCTCTTTCCGAGATGACTCTTTCTGTCATCAAGTCGAGGAGAACATCTGTCACTAATTCTTCAATTGTAGTGATCTTGTCGGACATACACGCTTGGGATTAACATTATTAGGGTCACGATGGGCTTAGAAACTGCACTGGAATAATAGAAAGGGCACAATGATCACTATATGCAATTCATTCAATCCGCGGGCTTCAAATTCTCAGTTAGAAAAAGTGTTCTCCGTGCATGGCGTGAAGGGATAAGTAGGAAAATTGGCAATGGTTTATGTGCAATGGTTATGAGCCCCTATTAACTCTTGTTCAACCTGTTATGGCATAGTCCAATGGTATGATGAAGAACCTTTATTTATTTTTTTCCCATTCGGAGCAGAAGTCGAACGGATATATTAGCCCCAACAACTATATTGCTTATCCATGGCGAAGTGCCATGTGTCATTGTTCTGATATCCTGATGAAGCTCCAATTCTGTAAATTTTCTTTCTGTGAAGTTCCCTCTGGGATCTTCTGTAAATTTCCAATATTAGCCCTCTTCTTACTTAGATTTTTATCCTTCTTTCCATTGAGCTTCATCTCGATAGTCTCTTTTCCATCGTCTTTTAACATAGTCACTGCGCGCTGTTGAGATTCTTTCCTAGGATTCAGGGGTAATGTCTCTTCTTTATCTAGAGTAAGTAATTCAGTCTTCTGTGGGTCTCCTAATGTTCTTGTAGCTTCTACATCAATGTTTCTAGTGAAAACTAGCTTTGATCTCTTCTCCTTCTCTTCAATCAATTGTGTGATCCTTCTAGCCATGAAATATTTTAAGTCTTGTTTCTTCTGCTCCGAGTCTTCTTATTCTTCCTTTTTTTCTGGCTTGAGCTCTGTCAATTCAAGGTTTTCCTATTAACATGGTAAACAGGGTGTTGTCTTCAATAAACTTAATAATCTCAAAATCTTCCTCTATCAAAGTTCCATTAACGTTCATAGGTATCTGAGCGAGCTTCTCACATAAGTTTACCAACTTTCCTCTGAACAGACCTATTCCTTCTAATGAAGGGATCATAGAAGGCCTTCCTATAGCTTCCCAAGTTCTTTCTGTCATGATATTCACTTGTGTGTCCTCATCTAGAACACAGTCAACGTCGAAGTCCCCTATTCTTGCTTCAAGGCACTCCTTGTCTTTAAAAATATCTGATAGTCTAACATGTCGATGGTTATCCAAGGTGTCTTTCATCTGTAGTAATGCCTTCTCTGATTCTTTTTGGGTTTCTTCTATAGCCTTATTTTATGGATCTAGATTAGGGTTTTCTTGTCTTATGTTCATACTTTCAAGCTTAGCAATCATTCTGGGGCAATCCCACACTTCATGGTCCATAGCCTTATAGGAAAGACAACTAGGTCTTCTTCCAGGGAATTCCTTAACAAGATGTCCTGGTCTTCTACAACTATAACATAGGGTCAATCCTCTCTTTCTTTTAAATTATCCCCAGCCTCTCCTGTACTACACGCTAGGATCATATGAGCTAACCTACAACAATTTCTTTCTAGGATCCTTCATCCATTTGTTAGTCCAAACATATTTTCTATGCATAGGTATAACATATCTTTCATGATTCTTATCAGATCTATTCATATCAAACATTCTTTCATCTATTAGTGCCCTAGTTTTTAAGTTAGGACATAATCTATCAATCATACCTATATCCATACTCTACAAATGAAAAAATTTCACTTATCTTACTTTTATAGAGCACAAAGCTTTCAGATCTAAATTTTTTTAACTATTCTTACCTTTATCATAGCATAGATCTTACAGATCTTCCCTCGTTTAATCAACAATTCTTACTTTTACCTTTATTAGAGTGCCAAGCATTCAGATCTTTCTTCTTTCCTTTAGATCCAATCTTATTTCTTTAGATCATGATTCTTTCTTTCAGATCTGACCTTCTTTCTTTAGCACAAAGCTTTATAAGTCAAGTAGAATAATGTGCACTAGGGAAACAGATCTACGCATAGTGATTTCACAGTTTCAGGATGGATCTTGGCACAAAGATTCTTCTTTCTCAGTTCCCAGCAATCATAGTTTCAGGTCTTGACAACGGAACCATTTGTTGGCATAGGGGTAGACCCAGGGTTCAATGCTACAACAATGCACCAACAAAACCCTAACTACTGGCCCTTTTGGCAATACCTGCGAAGCAGATGGAGTCTCACCCGAGGTAGAGGCATGGGTGGTTGCATGACTCAAGTGTATGCAACCTTAGCTAGGACACAAATATGTGATTATAACACTTTAATAAAGCACTTAGCACCTTTTTTTTCTTAGTATACAATCATTACCTACTTCGCTGATAAAACAGAGCCTCGCAGTATTCAAATTAACCTACCATATCCAAGCACTTAGCATAGGTAAAAAAATCATATTAATCACTAAACACAACCATGTAGATCAGGTATAGCATTCCCACATATAATAAGCACAAAGCAAGTAGATCTATCCAAATACATCAAAGCACTTTAGAAAAGGAAGACATAAAATCATTAAGACAAGCACAAAGCATCATACACAGGATTTACATGGTTGACCCCTCTCCTAGGGCTACGTCCACCAACTATTCTTATTTATAGTCTTCGATCAATCAATTACAAGCACAAAGCTTCAAAACCCTTACTTTGCACAGGACAGAATATCTGTGCAGCTCGCTAGATCCTTCTTCCTTGCATTACAACACTAAGCCTCCTCTCGTATCGCACAGGGACTTGCAGTTTTCTCTACAAGTATCGCACAGAATGCACAAAGCCTTGATCACACATATCCAATTCTTGGCACTTAGCCTACATCACATAGATATATCATCCACTACTTCTCTATATAGCCTAGACATCTATATATACATAAAAAATAGGCCTAAACATGGGTAAACCCATGGGACGACATCCCCTTCCTGTTACATATTCCCAAAAACCCAAAAAGGGGGTCGAGATCCCGTGATCTCTGCCTCATCTTGTGCTCCTCCTTCGACAGGCTGTTGAAGTTCCAAAATGGGTCATAATGACTAAGAGATTTCCAAAACTTGGTCAAGGGACAACACAGGTATATAGACGAGGAGATGTGCAAAGGCACTATAGAATGGATAGGATTACAACAAAAATTTGTAGGAACCTTCTCATTTGAACATGAGAACCCCAACATCAATTCAACACTGAAGATGATACAGGGAATGATATTTATTAATGAACCACAAGTTGATATCATGACATAATATCAACAAAAAAACAGAAAGATAGTCAAAGAGTTACTCTCATGCTATCATGTTGAAGAGGAAGCACCAAATGAAGATGATCCGTGCAATATCTAGATTATAGAAATTGAAGGAGAAAGAGAGGTATAAGGTCCATCTATGGAGTTAGAAGTCTTATTTGCACCGATCAAAGTTAATAAGGTCAACATTGGGAAAAACAACAACCCTAAAATGGCAAGTATTGGAGACTACTAGGATGAGAAAATAGTAGAAACAATAACAAAGTAACTATGCGAATGACCTTTACAGAGATGAAAGGCACAATAGGGGATATAAGAGAGATGAAGATACCTCTCAAAACTGAGGCAATACTTGTCAGGAAAAGACCTTACATATTGAATCCAATATATAAGCAGAAAGTGAATGCATAAATTGATAGAATGTTGGAAGCTGGTATCATAGAACCAATAGAGGAATATGAATGGATCAGTCCTATGGTAGTCCAAGAAAATAAACAAGGGGGGGTAAGGATTTGTGTATATCTAAGGAAACTTAATGATGCTTTCTTACATGACCCTTTCCCTACCCATTTTACAGATGAGGTCTTAGAGAATGTGGGAGGCCGGGAAGCATATTCATTTACATATGGATTCGTAGGTTACCACTAGATCAAGATAGCTCTAGAGGAAAGGTATAAGAATACATTTTCTAGATAATGGGGATCATACCAATATATATTCATGCCATTTGGGATGAAGAATACACCAACCATTTTCTCAAGGGTAGTCATAGTTTCTTTTAAGGAATTCATACATTATTTTTTAGAAGTATATCTGGATGACTAGACTGTATATATTCTATTAAAAGATCATGTAGAAGTGTTAAGACTCATGTTGGAAAGATGTAGGAAATGTCAGATCTCATTGAATATCAAGAAATGCATTTTTGGGACACCTTTTGGAATATTGTCGGGACATATAGTGTGTAAACAAGGTTTACTAGTGGATCCTGCTAAGATTGCAGTCATTGTAAATTTACCACCACCAAAGTCAGTGCACCAATTAAGAGAAACACTGGGACATATAGGATATTACAAGAAGTTTATAAAGGGGTATCCGAAGATCATTGTTGTTGTGTCTGTTTTGTCACTTTGGTGAGCAAAACAAGGGAACTTACAAGTCTAGTTGGGCTTTCTAGACAAGAGAGAGGTTAGTGCATGAGTTAGATAATCCAAGCACATCAAATAAACAAGCAAATAAACTAAAAACAACTAAGGAAATATAACTAGAATGCATAAGAAACTTTGAACCAAAATCAATCAACCAAATGACCAATATTATGCCACCAATGGATAACTATATTAGTTGGCAAAACACTGTAGAGAAAGGAGGACTTATGGATCCCCTCATCCTCCTTCGGAGGGCTCTTGAGTTCTCTATTGGAGATATATTCTTACAATGATAAACAAGAAATCAAATGGTGAAGAAATCCAAGCCTATTCCCTCAAGAGGTGAGTGGAGTGGACTAATGGAATGTTGCTAGAATGCTCCAAGGAGAAAAGAGGATTCTCAAGGGAGGATTGAGGCAGCATAAAAATACTATAGAAATATTAAATTCTCAGTGCACCCATGACCTCCATTTATAGCATGTCTTCAAGGCATTATTCAACTGGTTCTTTGTGTGAACAAGGGGCCCTTTAGGGCACCCTTTGGTCCTTGACCAGTCCCCCATTCAGATTTATCTCAGATCTGAGGGTCAAATCAAGTTGGGAGCTGGTCCATAAGTGGTTGAGGGGCCGACAATAATCATAAATGTGTCATTCACAGGAGTGCATGCCATTTCTCATACACAGTTGTGCATATGGCACATTGTATGCTCTCCAAGATTCTTTGGTCCGCACACTATGCACATGATTCCTTTAGTGATTCATCGCATATCAATTTTTGTCCAATTGTATAGTTTTTGCCTCTTCAAAATGCATTTTTGGTGTTGCAGGTGAACTAATAGGTGTTTTGGAACTATTGTATTTTTGTAACCATTTTCATGAAATGTTGCAGATGAAATTTCAGTGATAACAGATGCCCCCTGATGTGTGAGGTTAGGATCATACGTATAGCCGAAATAAATCAATGTTTCTTCTATTGAGAGTACCATTGTAATGAAGAGTGTTGATAAGAACTGCAAGAGTGATCCTATAAGAGGGAGAGGGGAAACCATGAGACCCAAATCTGTCTCTATGGAGAGAAAATAAAATTTGTATACAAATGAGGCAGGCATGCCACATGCTCGTGTCATGTAACTCAAAAATGTAAGGCAGTAATTGAAAATGTATGATGATGTAGATAATTGCAGCACCCTCTGGGGCGGTTTGATAATGGCATATGACAATTCTTGATGGTGAAACTACTCTGAAAAGAGG